>JAQZBX010078682.1:0-14085 GCA_029593785.1 Cabassous unicinctus
GCCCATTCTGTTGACCAATGCCAGATGCAGGCATTTCAGTTTTCAGTGCATCTCATTGATTTGCTGAGCATACTTCTCAGATGTAATGGTTTCACTGGGATTCAGAAAACTGTAATGGATCAGACCAGCAGCAGACCACCCAAGAGTGACCATGACCAATTTTTGGTGCAAATTTGGCTTTGGGAAGTGCTTTGGAGCTTCTTTTCTGTCCAACCACTGAACTTGTCATCACTGGTTGTCAGAGAATCCACTTTTCATCGCACATCACAACCCAATTGAGAAATAGTTTGTTGTTGCATAGAATAAGAGAAGATGACACTTCAAAATGATGATTTTTTAAATTTTCTGTCAGCTCATGAGGCACCCATTTATCAACCTTCTTCATCTTTCCAGTTTGTTTCAAATGGTGACTGACTGCAGAATGGTCAATGTTGAGGTCTTCAGCAACTTCTGATGTAGTTGTAAAGAGGATCAGCTTCAATGATTGCTCTCAATTAGTCCTTGTCAACTTCCGATGGCCAGCCACTATGCTCCTCATCTTCAAGGCTCTCATCTCCTTTGCAAAACTTCTTGAACCACCACTATACTTTATGTTCATTAGCAGTTCCTGGCTAAATGTGTTGTTGATGTTGTGAGTTGTCTCTGCTGCTTTATGACCTATTTTGAACTCAAATAAGAAAATTGCTCAAATTTGCTTTTTGTCTAACATCATTTCCATACTCTAAAATAAATATAAAATAAACAGCAAGTAATAAGTCATTAGCAAAAAAACATAAAGCAAGAAATGCACATTAAAATTATTTGATAACATAACCACATTTATTTAAGAATGTATTCCAATATGAAACAGTAAATTTCAACAATGCACAACCTCAGTTACTTTTGCACCAAGCTAATAGCAATGCACCCAGAAAAAGACCTTGATCAAAAGGAGGAAATATTAAATATAAAATGAACTTTTGTGGCTAAGAGATTTCAAAGTGAGTCTGGAGGTCATTCCAGCTTGTGCTTAGGTATTCCTCAACAGGATCTCACTGACTGCTACAGTAAACAGTGCCTCAAACAGTGGGGCTCCTGAGGGCTCTAGAGACATAAGAACATTATAGGCAGGGCAGAGAAGCTCAGGAATTCAGCACCCTGCCAATGAGCTTTACTTTGGCATTTATGCTAACCAGTCTAACAGAGTTAGACTAATTTATAATTTCCCTACACATGGCTCTTCTGCCCCTTTTATTTGAACCTATAATTAGTACTATACTTGTTAATTATAAGTCTTAGAGACTTAAATCTTTGTTCATGTGCTGGTTGAGCCCTGAATCTCAGCAGAGCTGCAACACCTACTCTTCAGTTCATTGGACTAACTCAGGGCAAATAACAAGGAGATGGTGATGGACAACACCCATCACAAGGAACAGAGAGTGCCAGCAACTGCAATCAAGATAGTTCCATCCATCTGTCCCATGGGATCTTAACCCCTCTCAATTAGAAACAGAGTGGGCATCACCATCCCCAAACAATCAAGATTGGGAAATGAGCAATGGACTAAAGTAGACTTATTATTATTCTATTATAGAATTTTTATTATTCTAACAATGGAAGAGCTTTCATAATTGAAATAAGTGCAGTTGCTATCAGAGGTTCTGAGGGGAGGGAGAGGGAAGAATAGTTGTAATATGGGAGCATTTATGGGATATTAGAATTGTCTTGCATGACATTGCAAGAGCCATTATACATTTCATCATAACCTATAAAATTGTGGAGGGTAGACTGTAAACTATAATGTAAACTACAGTCCATGGTTAGTAGCAAAGCTTCAATATGTGTTCATTGATTTTAACAAATATACCACAATAATGAAAGACATTGCTAATGTGGGAAAGTGGGGAAGGGGAAGGGGGTGGGCATGTGGAAATCCCCTATATTTTAATGTACCATATATGTAATCTAAAGTTTCTATAAAATTAAAAAATTAATAAAAAAAAAAGAAGTTGTAAAACATATGACAACATGGAGGAAACTGGAGGACATTAATCTGAGTGAAGCAAGCCAGACACAAAAGGACAAATACAATATATGATTGCACTGTTATTAACTAAATATATTGTGCAATCTTATGGAGTTAATAACTTGAATATGGGTCATCAGAAAATGGAATGAATTTAGAGAATGGAAAGCTGGGGGTTAACTGGTGCAGAATTGGTAAAAAGGATGTGTTATTTTTTGGAAATGAATAGAAGAGGTGAAAGCACATCATGTGTAGGGACCTAGCAGTGCTAATATATGGTTATGACATTGCTTGAAAGGGAAAGACTAAGGTTATATAAATTACTAATAGGAAAGCTAAAAAATGTAACACAGGACTGTACAGCATAGTAAAAAACTCAGGTGAAAAATAAATATGGGTAATACGCATATATAAGACTGTTTTTCTTTGAAACTGGACAAATATATGTTAATATTACAGGATGTAAATATCAGAAGAAAACATTATGTTAACTGAAAGAAACCAGACACAATGTACTATGTATTGTATGGTTCCATTTATTTAATATGTACAGAAAACTCAATTTATAAAGATGAAATTAGATTAGTAGTCATGTAGGGCTGTGGATGGATTAAGGGATTCAGAGGTGACTGCTAAGGGCTGTGGAGTTTTTCTTTTTGGAGTAATGAAATTGTGCAAAATATTTTTGGTGATGAGTGCATATTTTGATTATACTAAAAGCCTTTGATTATACACTTTGGATAGACTGTATGGTATGTGAATATATTTCAATAAAACTGCTCTCAAATTAATAAATGAATATGCAAGAATAGGCAGAAATAGCAGCTATGTACAGCAGGGCAAGTACAGAGAGTTGAGAGGTGATGAATTTTTTGTTTATCTGTTTTTTGTTTTTTTATTATTATTGATATTATTATTTTTTAAATAATGAAAATGTTCTAATAATGATTTAAGTGACGAATGTACAACTATGTAATTATACCAAATACCATTGACTGTATACTAAAATGTATCAATAAAATTGATTTGTTTACAAAATTTACAAGTCATTCCATTGAGAATGGCATGTTTCACTGTATTTCAATTTTACATCAATTTAAAAGACACAATAAAAACAATAAGAAAATAAAAAGAAATCATGCTGGTTCTGTTTAAATTTCTTTAAGAGTGAGTGTAGGGGCTTGATCTTCCATCCAATTAAGTAGAGGCAGGACATGAGTATAATAACCTTGTCTGGGTGGTGTGCAATGAAGCATTCATTATATAAACATATCTATGTATATACACATATACATATATGTATACATATATAAAAATATACATATATACACAGGTATTTTTATATTTATGTAAAACTGTTATCATTTTGAACACATTAATAGACTGTTTGTTTTCCTGTGTTCACCTGTATTTTTTCTACTTGTTCAGTGCTTATGCTTATTCTCCATCTAACATACATGATTGGCTAAGATCATTCTCAAGAAGACAAGACCAGGAAAAGCCAGCACTAAAAAGAGTTGCCCACAGCTTTGTCCAAATGCACATCCAAGAAAGATCAGCCAATTCAAGGGTAGGAACAAAGGTCTGAGAAAGCAGAGCCTGACCTGTGCCCAGCTCAAAATACTAGAACTGAGGTCTGTAAAAATGGGGGGAATGGCTAAACCTCTACAGTTCTCCTTTCATCCTTTCAAGTTTAAGGATGGAGGAAAATTCCTTTCATGGACCACACATCTCCAGCACCTACGTTCGGTATGAGGGTGAGCGAACAGCTTAATCCACCCATTCTGTATCAGGGAACAACAGTCACTCCAAGAAAGATCTCAAGAACTGAACCTGACTGCAAGATCTGCATGAGTCCAAGCCTAGAGGGAACAGACCCAGGTAGTAACAAGACTTACAGAGATGTGGGTTCACCCACTGATCACATACCTGTCCACAAACACAGCATACTCAGAGGAGAAACCCAGAAGTGGCAGGTTTAGCCATGACCCACTCTATCCCAACCAGTTATGAGACAATATACAAAAAAAGGCTAGTATTTCATGGGCCAATTGGTAATGACAGCTTTAAAGAGAAATGAGGCAGGGAAGATAAGGAATGGTTCAGTGGAGGTGCCATCCCTGTTCATATTGGGAGATCACTACAGGGACTCTATGAGGACCTAACCAATGAGGGGACATTTGAGCAGGGAGAGAAACATGTGGGTATCAGGAAGCAGGAATTCAAGGAAAAGGGAGTGGTGAGTGAGGCAGGGGCATACTTTGCACACTTCAGGAGTGGGAAAGGAGTGGAGTGAGGTCAGATGGTAACAAAAGGTCAGATTAGGTAGCACTTTGTGGATGATGTGACATTTTGACTCTTATTCTGATGAGTGACAAAGGTATCTATGGGTCTGATGGGAGAAATGGCCTGACTGGTTTCTCTGGCCTTAGGAGAGAACCGAATGCAGGAGTGAGGGTGGGAGCAGCATGGCTAGGAGTAAACCAAAGTAACCCTGTCAATACATGATGGTGTCTCAGGCCAGAGTAGTAAAGGGGGAGGTAGAGAAGTGTTCACTTGTAGACATGGTCTGGAGCCAGAAAAGATGAGGTGGAGAAAGAGAAGTCAGGAAAGATGGCAAAGCTTTGGTCTGAACACCTGTCAGTGTGGAGTTGCCATAGAGGGATAAAGAGGGAGATTCAAAGGGGAGAAGATTCTAGTATGAACCTTTACACACCCACATGGAAGTGTCATGGAGGTAACTTTGTGGAAAACTGAACTGCAGTGAAAGGTTTGGATGGATACATAAAATTGGAACTCATGGCAGTATAAATGGTTTTTAAAGCCAAGATACTGGATGAAAGCAGCAGGAAGATGGGATGAAGAGGAAGAAAAGTGATCCAAGGATTCAGCCCTGGGACAAAACTAATAAAACCAGCAAAGTAAATAGAAAAGATAAGAATTATGAGGCCAGAATTAAAAATAAACAGGAGAATGTGATGAACCAGAAGCTATATGATGGAAGCTATTCAAAGAAAGAGGAACCAATTGAATTCTTGAACCTGTTCCTCCATGGCTTGCCCCATTCCAGGTATAGTGACCCCATCCTAACAGGTGTGCAGGCCACAGCTCTGCCATATTTCTTGACTGAGTCTCTGTTTTCCTCAATGATACATCCACCCCATAAGCAGATCCCATACCTCATCTTCACAACACATCCACAACTGACCCCTTCTCCATTCCTTCTCCACTCTATTTCAAGTGCCTTTCTGTGCATTAACTGGGGTTGTTTTCTCTGCATTAACACATATTCATTTCATGTTATAACTGTTAGGACAATGTCTTCCAGCTGCCAAATCCTTTCATGTTTGATTCCTTCTTATGGACTTAAACTTGTTAATATTTGCCAAATTGATCCACAGATTTAATGCACTCTCTAGTAGACTGTCGATTGAATCCTTTGTAGAAATCGTCAACCTGATTCAAAATTCGTATGGAACTGTAAGGGACCCCCAAATAGCCAAAACAACCCTGAAAAAGAGGAAAAAAGTAAAAGGACTCACACTTCCCAATTTCAAAATTGTTACAAAGCAATGATAATTTAGACAGTGTGGCACTGGCACAAGAATAGACATAGATCAAAGGAATACAATTGAAACTCAGATATAAACTCACATGTCTATGTTCAATTGTGTTAGGCAAAGAAGTCAAGACTATTCAATGGTGAAATAAAAGTCTACTCAACAATTGGTACTGGGAGAACAGGATAGCCATATGTAAAAGAAGGATATTGGACCCATACATCACACTACATAGAAATATCAACTCAGAATGGATCAAATATGTAAAGATAAGACTAAAACTGTAAAACTATTAGAAGAAAAAATAGGGGTAAGTCTTTTATGAGCTTGGGTTTGGCAAAGGAGTATTTGAAACCAAAATCAGGAGCAAAAGAAAGAAAAAATATATATAAATTGAGTGTTCAAAATTTTAAATTTTTCTGATTCAAAGGACACCATCTGTAAAGTAAAAAGAGAAAACATTTGCAAATCGTATCTGATGAGGGACTTGAATTTAGAACATACAGACAACAATTAAATGGACAAAGGATCTGAATAGACAATTCCTAAAGGAAGATTAACAATGGTCAATAAACATATAAAAATTTGCTCAACATTATCAGTCTTAAGGAATGTAGATCAAAATCATAATGCAATACAACTCTGTGCCCACTGGGATGACTGAAATCAAACACAGATAATAAAGAATTGTTTTGGATATGGAGAAATCAGAACCCTCAAACACTGCTGGTAGGTAGCTAAAATGATGTGGTCACTTTGGAGAACAGTTGGGCAGTACCTCAAATGACTAAACACAGAGTTATCACATGATCCAATAATTCCACTCAGGTATATATCCAAGAAAAATGAAATCATATGTCCATATAAAGCTTGACTGCAAATGTTTATAACAGCATTACTAATAATAACCAAAAGTTGGAAATAACCCAAATATCTACCAATTGATGGATGGATAAACAAATGTGGTATTATATCTAGACAATGGAATTTGGCCTATAAGAAGGAATGGAGTACTAATTCATGCTTCAACTTGGATGAAGCATGAAAACTTTATGCATGATCACAAAATACCATATATTTTATGATTCACTTCAAATGACAGTCCAGAACAGGAAAATCTGTAAGACTGTAGGTTGTTTAGGATTGTGATGACATGGGCAGAGATTGTGGTGATAGATAAATGGTATGGGGTTTCTTTCTTCAGGTCATAAAAATGTTCTAAAATTAACTATAGCTAGCATATATCTCTGAATATATTTAAAACACTGAATTCTACATTTTAAATGGGTAATGTATATGCTATGTAAATTGCATCTTAATAAATCTGTTAAAAAATCTGTGTGAACATAATATATCTGGTGATTTTTTTAAAATATATAACATCAAAAGGGTGATCCACCATAGAAAAAATACCTGAAAAACTGGGAACGATCAAAATTTAAAGTTTGTATGCTTGAAAAGACAATGTTAAGACAATAAAAAGACAAGCCACAGACTATTAAAAATGTTTGGAAATCTTACATTTAATAAAAGATTTGGAAAGAAAATAAAGTACTCAAATTTCACAAATAAGAAAACAACCTTGGGAGGGAAAAATGTGCAAGAGATTGGAATAGACACTTTATCCAGGAACATAAGGGGTTAGAAAAGAAGCACATTTAAAAGGATACTTAACATCATTAGTCTTCAGTTAATGCAAATTAAAAGTACAATGAGATACCACTAAGCACCTGTTAAAGTGGTGAATAATTTTTAAATCAAATGAACAATATCAAGTGGTGGAGAAGATACAGAGCAATTGGAAATCTCATACATATTGAAAGTGATATTTCAAGATATCTCACTTTTCAGAAACACTGTGGTGATCTCTTATAAAGTAAAACATACACCATGTGACCCACCAATTCAACTCCTATGAATTTACCCTAGGGATTTTAAAATTTTTTTTCATTCAAAAATTTGTACACAAATGTTTTAGTGTATTTAGCTATAATCATCAAAACTCAAAAAAAAGAAATACACACATAACCATCAACTAGTAAATAAATAAAGAAACTGTAGTACATCATGACAATGGAATTCTACTCAGCAGTAAAAAGGAAGTAATTACAGGTAAACATAGCCCACATGAAACTTAAATGCATTATAATCAGTAAAAGAGCCAGACTCAAAAGGCAACATACTATGTGAATAAATTTGTTTGACTTCAGAAAAAGGAAATATGAGTGGACAGAAAATATCCCAGTGCCTGCTAGTGTTTGGGAAGGGAGAAAGCAATCAACTACAATGAAGTACAAGAGAACTAAACGGGTGACCTATATCTTGAATGTGGATGTTGTTACAGGAGTGTAAACACAACTGTACACTAAAGGGTGAATTTTATACATATAAATCATACCTTATAAAAAAGAACAGTAGGATGAGGTCACCAAGATGGCATAATGAGACACTCCTGAGTTGTCTCCCAATGGCAGTATTGAGCAACAAGCAAAACCTAACATAGCCATCTTTCTCAAAGCTCAGAAAACCTAAAGAGTTGCATTAAATGGGCAAGTACTGAATCATAAAAAAGGCAACTTAAAAATAGTAGGAAAACTACACTGTGCCTTTCCAGGCCCTTCTGACATCCCTCACTGTCTCATCAAGGAGCTGGCCCATGCTCCCAATGAGGGACCCAGGTCCCAGTTCTGGAGAGAACAGAATAACGCTTGTGCACATATTGGGTGCAAGTATATCTGTGACAGTCTGTCTGGTGGCAGTCTGAAGGAATGAATCAATACACTCATCTAACATCCCAGAGCACTATGGAAAAGCAGTCAGATGTAGGTTGCCTGGGACAAAGGAGTGTGGAGTTTGGCACATACCTGAAGCAACTTGGACCAGGAAGATAAACTGTTTCCAGGGCATGGGGGATTGGTAGGATCCACATGGAGGGAGAATTCTTCAGTCTATGGATGGAAGCCAGGATAAGTTGCATGAACAGTACAGATTACCAGGGGTGGAGGTGAAGGAAAGCAGGGATACAACATAATTGGTATATGGTTTCTGTTTGGGTTGATGAGAAAATCCTGGTAATGGATGCTGATGAGGGTAGCACAAGACTGTGAGTGTGATTAATACCACTGAAATGTAAGCTTTGGTGTGATTAAGATGGAAAAGTTTATGTTAGATACATGTTTCTATGATTTAAAAAAATAAGAGCATCCAAAGATTTAATGTCACTTAAATGCAATTCATGACCCTAGATGGGCTCTAACATGAAGGAGAAAAGTCTCAAAAATATATTAGTGGATCATATGAAGAAAATTGGAATATAGACTGTGTTTTATCAATTTAAAATTTTTTGGACTTCATAACTGTACTTAAAGTAGTTATATAAGCAAATATCCTTGTTTTTAGGAAATATACATGGAAATATATTTGAGTAACATGGTATATACAATTTAAACTCAAATGTTTTAATAAGTGATAAATTAATAGGAAGATGAACTGATAGAATAATATGACAAATGTGGGAAAATATTAAAATTTATTTTTATAGCTATCAGGGGAGGGATGATCAGTTAGGAGTTCTCTATAGGAATTTGGCATTTTTTTGCAATTTCCTGTAAGTTTGCAACTATGTCAAATAAAAAGCTGAATGAAAAAAATACATATTAAAACATATGTGAAGGGAATTAAAATGGTACATTACAAAAATCAATTAAACACAAAAGAAGGCAGTAATGGAAGAATTAAGTAACTAAATTAATTATAGAAAACAACTTGCAAAATAGAAGGTGTAATCTCTTTGTAATAATTACTTCAAATGAAATTGGATTAAACTCAAATTAATTAGAACATAGATTGACATAATGAGTATAATATGATATAACCATGTATTATTTTTATACGCAAAGGTACAAATAGGTAGAAAGTGAAAGAACAGGAAATGATAGTACAATACTGCATGCAAATAGGAACCAAAAGAGAACTGGGCTGGCTATAGTAAAAGCAGATAAAATTAAGTCAAATCTTATTATAAAAGACAAAGAAATATATTATATATTTATAAAAGGGCCATTCTATCAAGAAGATATAATAATTATAAAGGTTTAAGCATAGAGCAGAAAACCAAGATATATGGAGGGAAAAAAAACAGACAGAATTGAAGGGAGAAATAGATCCACAATAATAGTTGGAGATTTCAACTATCCACTTTCATATATGGTTAGAAAAACTAGACAGAAGATAAATACAGAAATAGTAGACTTGAACATAAATAGAAACCAAATAGACCCAGCAGAATATATATTATTCAAGTACACATGGACTACGCTCCAGGTTAGAACATGTGTAAACCCACAATATTTGTAAAACATTGAAATCATAAGTATCTTCTTTCACCAAAATGGATCAAAACTAGTAATCATTAACAGAAGGAAATGGAAAATTCACAGATATGTGGAAATTAAGCAACATACTCATAAACAACCAATGGGTCACATAAAATCACGAGGAAAATTAGAAAACGCTTTGAAATAAACAAATGAATACACAACATAGCAAAACATAGTATGAGATGAAAAAGTTGCTTATAGAGAAACATAGCTCCACACATCTACATTAAAAAAGAACCCTCTCTAATCCATAATGTATAACTTAATTTTACATTGTAAGGAGCTAAAAAATAAAATATAAGGCAAACTAACCCAAAAGCTAGCAGATGGAAAGCATAAAGAATAGAATGGAGAACAATGGGATAGAGAACAGAAAAATAATAGACTCAACAAAACAATGTGTTTGTTCTTTGAAAAGAGCAACAAAATTGAAAAACCTATAGCTAAACAGATTAAGAATAAGGACTCAGTTTACTACAATCAGGAACAAATGTGGTTTCATTACAACCAACCCTGGAGGGAAAAAAAGGTTATAAGAGAATACTATAGAATACTATCAACAATGGTTCACAAATAGATTAGACAACTTAGATGACATAGACAAAATCCAAGAAACATACCTTTCCTTCTTTATTAATTCTTAAAAATGCCTTATTCTGGGAGGGGAAAAAAGTCATGGTGCATATTTTTTAAATACCAGGTCTTTTGGTTAATCATGTATTATATTATTCTGTTTCTCTTATATAACATTTACATTTTTATGTTACCCTGTGTCTCTCTATTCTGGCTCTTCTAAAACATGTGGGACAAAGTAATCACTTTGAGCAGGACAGTGCCACTGTGTGGTATTTCTCTGGCAAATAAAGCAGTCAATTATTGTCCATGTGGAGTTTAAGTTGAGTTTAGAAAAGATAATTTAATGTACAAAGATTATGTTAACATATTACACAAGGACTTAATTTGTCAAGATGGGGAAAATCTCTTCAAAAGAACAGTTATGCTAAATGAAACCTTAAGGATCTGGCTGTGCAAAGTCTTAGAAAAATGGCTTAAAATATGAATTAGTTTAATGGGAACATGTACAAAATTCCTGAGACAAGAAAATCTTCCCTTCCTAGAACATAAGAGCAGAATGCTATTGGAAGGGACTGGATTGAAGAGAGTGGAGGAAGGTTTTCAGAGTCTGGAGGCCATTGTAAGTCGTATGTCCTTGCTTTAAGGCCAGTGGAAACCCATCAACAAAGTGAAAGCAGGACAGTGACATGATGAGACTTCTATTTCCAAGAAAGCCTTTTAGGTGCAGGATGCATTGAAAAAGGACTAGAAAATACAACCAGAGAAAACATAGGCATCTACTGCTGAATTTTAAATATTCTATGATGGCTGCCCACATGGCTTGATGAAAGAAAGTCACCTCTGGCATGTTCATTTGGAGAAGGAAGTCAGGAATAATTTAAGCTTCATTCATTGGATACCACTTTGACCAACTGCAGGAGATATACTTTAATGTGTGCCTGAGTCAGGTTGAGGGGGATATTACTGATCCACCCAAAATTGTGAATGTATTATAATTACACTTATAAGAGTCTGGATGCTATTGCTTAAAAAAATAAAACAAAATAGAGTTATGATGGCTAAGAGATTTTAAATGGAGTCAGGAGGAATTGTGGGACCATGGCCAATGGGTTAGGCAGATAAGGCTTAGCTCTCATTAAAACAACAAAGAAAAAGCCATAGGCTGCCTTGAGGACCTGCTTTGGGGCACAGCAAACCAGGACAGTGTTTACCAACTCCCAGAAGAGTGAGGGTCAGAGAGACAAAGATGCCGAAACAAGTAATCATGTGTTATTAGACCTCCCAGCTGTTGGGAAGGGCTCCCCTCCCCCACCTCAGAGATACTAAGTGAGGGTAAAACACCTTTTGATAAGTATCTGAGAGTAGAGCAAAAGTCTACTTCCATGGGAAGGCACTCTGAGTCATCTAGGAGGGTACTGGACAGATAGGGAAGCCAGGAATAATCGTGGATTGCATACCTCGGTGGCTGGAAGCAGCACACATACCCAGCACTCAGGGTGAACACCCTAGGTGGAGCCCCTGGTGCCCTGCTACAAATGGGAGTGTGACAGCAGATTCCCTGCAAGGAAGAGGGATCTAGGAGGGTGGAGAGTGAATTCTTGGAGGAGAGTTTAGCCAGCTGTGTCACCCTTGAATGTCAGAAGGGGCCCAAACTTGACAGGAGTGGGGAGAGGATCTCCTCAGGCTGGCAGTCACACCCAGCCACCTAGGTAAAGAGAAGAATTACATCAGAGAGGAGGCAGAGACAGGCAGCAATCAGCACCACTCCAGCTGACTGTGGGGGGATCTAACCCACCCAAGGGAAAAAAGACAGATAGCCTTCAGCAAGGCTAATTAACACAAGGAGGCAGAATAGCTCAGTGATATAATTCCTTCCTAGCATATATGAGGACCTGGCTCAATTCCTGGCTCTTCCTTGAAAAGCAATCCAACCAAGTTATCAGACATCCACATGAAACTTTATGACAGGGAACATATAGATATTTTCTTTGTATTAACTTTTCTTAGATCTCTTATTTTTTAAATAAAAGATTCCTTTTGTTTTATTTCCCTTATGTTACTCAATAAAACCCAATTCAGAACCATCAGAGGGAAGGCTGCAGGGTAAGTGAGTGAGGAGCACCAGCAGCCTGAGTAGATCCTTAGGGGTCTAATCCCTAGGGGTCCATTTTTTGTTTTTATTCTTTCTTCTTTCTCCTGACTCCTTTTTTAAAAATGCGTTGCTGCTGTCTTGTTTTTTCCTTATTTTGTAACCCCTTCCTTTGTTTCTCTGCTTGTTTATTTTTTCTCTTTTTTTCATTATTTCTTTTGGTTACTGAATCACTCTATCTATGCCATTTCTTTTCACTCCTTCACCTTTATATCTTTGTATTCTGTTGTTGTTCTTTCATTACACCACTTTTATTTGGTCCCAAAATTTTCTTGTTTGTATTTCTCCTTCTCTCCTTTTTCTCTGTTTGCTTCCTGTTTTACTTTTTTCTTTCTCTCTTTTCTTTTCCACTCTTCTCACCAACCCACAGAGTAGGATGCTTCAGGGCATCAAACTAGAGGGAGCTGGACAACAAGATAAATTCCTCAAAGTGCTGCTGACTGGATTCTTGGTTGCTGTGTTTCCTTTTCCTTTATTTCCTCTTTTCTGTGTATACCTATTTTGTCTAAAAACCCTCCCTTCCTTCATCTTTCTATCTTCTGCTTTCTGTTGTTGTTATTACATCCCACCTCTCTTTGTTTAGTCCTCAATTTTTCTGTTTTTTATTTCTGTCTCATCTATGCTGTTTTATTTCTTCTATTAACTCTTTTTCTTTCTGTCTTTTCTTTTCTATTTCCCTCTCTCTTCATCATTCTGGCCTTTTCATTTATTCTATATATCTATCTCTATTTGGTTTCCCATTTCATTTTTGGTACTCCACTTTTTTTTTCCTATTATTCTACACTGCTTACATGAGTTAAATATTCATTTTCCAAGGTCTTATATGGTTCCTTTTCTAGTAATTACTATTACTATTACCCTTTTACTTTTCTTACCTCTTTCACTTTCTCTGGCCCTAATTTTTTCCTTCAAGGGAACATAAACAATGGCAAGGAAATAGAATAAGAAGAACAAAGTGTCAAAGAGAAAACTTAACATACACACACACAAAAACAGCAATGAAATAAAACCCTAGAGTAAAGAGAGAAGCTAATCAACTGAATAAACCCATTAAGATAAAAAGATGACCAGACAGCAACAAAAAATTACAAACCACTCTAAGAAACAGGAAGATATGGCCCAATACAATGAACAAGCTAAAAACCAGGAAGAGGTCCAGAACATTGAACAACTAATCAAAGCTGTCCAAACAAATATCATGGACCAATTTAATGAAGTGAAGGAAGAGATTAAGGAGATTAAGAAGACACTGAGAGAACATACTGAAGAAATTGGAAACATACATAAAAAGATAACAGATATGATGGTGATGAGTGGCCCAACAGAAGAAATAAAAAAGACACTGGAAGCATATAACAGCAGATTTGAACAGACAGAGAAAAGAATTAGTGATGTGGAAGACAGTACCTCTGAAAT
>JAQZBX010078683.1:0-14083 GCA_029593785.1 Cabassous unicinctus
TCATGAATATGTTTCTGAGAGTTTAACAGCTTTTTGCTTTTTTCTCTCTTTCCCACTCTGATTTATAGTTTGAGAAAGTACCAGAAGGTCCTATCCCTCCATCTACACCAAAGTTTGCATATGGAAAAGTTGCTTTGAAAAAGGTAAGGGAAAAATAGAGAGTTGAAAGTGAGATAGGAGTGAGGAGGTGGAATTTAGCAGCAGCAGGGAGTGAAAGTGCTGTACTGGGGAATCGGTGGGTTCTTTTTTCTGTGAATTTCTTTTCTGAGAGACTGGTGAGATAGATGATATTTCTGAGAAAATGGGGAAATGGGAGGTGAGAGGTGCTGTGTGCATGTTGATGGGATGAATAAATGGGGTGTGAGCTGATGTAAGTAAGGGAGTTTGAAAGCATTCTTAGATCATTTTGACTCAATTATCAGCTGTCACAAGCAATGCCAGGGACCACTTTGTTATTCTGGCTTGAGACGCTCTTCTCTGTGATTGACCTTTCCTTTTTAGGGGGTTCCCAAAAGCCACAGGCATTTTGTTAAGTCTCTGCCCTATATTGTGTACTCCCCTCCATCTCAAAATCAATCACGTCTTAACGTGTGTGATCTAGTTTATATGATAAATAGGACTTTAGGGGGAAAAGTTAGAAATTAATCATAAATAGGAATTCAGGGCATCTCATTCTAGGGACAGAGAAAAAGAAGAGAAGTTCTGTTTAATAGTCAGGGGTGACATAAGCCAAAGTCAATGTGTTTTGACTCTCTGCGTCTTCAGGTTTTCCCCTCCTATAATCCCTAACTCCTACACGTTTTAACTCGCAAGAAAAATTTGAGCAGTTACATATTTCTTAAGAATCTTGGTGTCCTAAAATAGCATTGTAAGTTTTTATCTTTAAGCAAAATGCCAAACATGATCGTATAATTTTTCCATTCATGAAACCCTTTGATATTAAGGTTGGTTGAGCTCTTGTAACATTTTCCACCTAGCGTCAGATACATGTACCACATTCTACAAAGAGTGTGGTCTCTCTACTTGATAGAAATCTTTCTTTAGTTTAATCAAAGCTTCATCACACTTGTCAAGGGAGCACCTTCTACTTGTTCAGTGCTTGTGCTATTTAAGAAAAAGGTGTGTGTTCTGGGGTTTTTTTTGCTTTAGAGCAGTGAGAATTTTATTTTCATGTAACAGAAAATAACTGTAAATGTTTGAAACAACAACAGTGCACAAAATAGAGCTAACTTAGTACCAAAAGCACATTCAGTTTACCAGGAAGAAAAATCAGGTGAGCAGAAATGGCTTTCGTTGTTAACTATAAATACATACAATTTAAGATAGCAAATTGACATATAACAATTACATTGATATACATCAGTTATATAGAATAAAAGCTTTTACCCTGAGTTGAATTCTTTTAGTTGTCCAAATGGGAAAACATGCATATAAGAGCTGACTTCTTGATGGAGTTGTGATTTTTTTTTTCTTCCTCAATACACCACATCAGCAAGATAACCATGGAAAGTATTTCTAAAATTCCTTATCAGTATCATACTGTAGAAAGCCCCGGTTCGGGTGTCAAAGGTAACTGTAAATCCTCATTCTGCCTTTACCCAAGTTAGCTTCTCTGGGCCTCCGCTACCTCATCCATGACATGGGGATATCAACTCTCGCCTCACTGGGTGGCGGTGAGGATTAAATGAGGCTGCGCAGGCCAGATGCTCCTTCTCATCTGGAGTAGGGTAGGCACTCAAGGATTGAGCTGTTATTGTGGTTGTTATTGCATCACAACAAGCAACGTGGGTTGCAAAAATACACAGTCCTTTACATTGGATAGAATAAGCATTTATTGAGTAGCTACTACGTGCTGGGAACTGGGACAGGTACAGACCTTGCCCTCAAGTTGCTGTCTGGCAAGGAAGGAAAAGATAAAACAACTGATAAATGAAACAGGCGTGGGAAATATGCTGCAGACAGATTCAGAGGAGGGCACGGCCGTAGGGTGTTGGAGAATGCTTTACAGAGGAGGCAGCCTCTGAGCCTTGGTTTTCGTTCATTTGAAGGACCTATTATGCCCCTCTCGGAGTTATGTTTCTGAACGGTTACGTTTGAAACACGGTTTGAGATCACCATCACTTATATTTTTCATCAAGAGTTAGGGACTCTGTGGAGAGGACTGAAGGGGAATGGGATGCAATATGGAATAGAATTTAAACGATTTAGGTTTTTATTTCAGGAGGGGGAGGGGTCAAATCTACGACTGTCCTTGATAACTGGGGAAGTGATGTTACATCTGCTCTGATTTACCAGTGAAGGGTAAAAGTGAGTGGATGCTGGTGTTTTTTGTCTTTTCAGTTAAAGACAGTGGAGGAGGCTCTGGACATCCTGTGTCCCTCTGGGCCCATAAAAAGCCTTTATCCTTTGACATTTGTCCAGGTGAAACAGGTAGGCCTTCAAATGTAATGCTGCGCCTTCTTCCCACTTGCAAAAATGTGCTTTCTGCACTGCCTTTCAGTGCCTGTTGTGAGTGCAGGGACCAAAATGGTAAACAGATGAATCAAATCTCAGGCAAATAACCGTGGGTTTCCAGCTTCTGACTCATTTTAAGTACTGCATGGTGAGCTGATCTTTCCTATATTTTCTTCCAATCTTTTATTATAACTCAAATAGGAAGCAACTCAACCTACTTCAACATTATTCTGTACAAGTTATAAGGCTGAATGCATTAACTAGTCTAAATAATCTTTATTACTAGGTGTCAGTAGAAAAACATTCTTTTAATACCCCCAGAGAGCTGTCTAATTCTTTGTCTGTCCTTAGCACAGAGTTGTAAGATGTTTTTTAGATTTTGGGTTCTTGGAGATTCTTTTTTTTTTTTTTTTTTAAGATTTTTTAAAATGTATTTCCCCCCACCTTGTTTTTTGTGCTCCCTGTCTGCTCTCTCTGTCCAATCGTGTGCTCATCTTCTTTTTAGGAGGTACCAGGAACTGAGGACCTTCCATGTGGGAGGGAGGCGCCAAATTGCTTGAGCCACCTCTATTCCCTGCTTGTTGTGTCTGTCACTGTGTTTCCTCATTGTGTCTCTTTGTTGCATCAGCTCGCTGTGCCAGCTTGTTTTCTTTAGGAGGCACCAGGAACCGAACCCGGAACCTCCCATGTGGTTGGCGGGCACCCAACTGCTTAAGCCACATCTGCTTCCCTCTTGGAGATTCTTTTTCATACTTTCAAAGAATACAGAACACTTTTTTTTTTTTTTAATCTCTAGGTTCTGCCCTACCTTTCTCTTAAAAATTTTTCCCAATATTTTATATAAGAAAATTTCAAATCTAAAAAAGTTGCAAGAATAGTAGAATGAGCAGCTAGCTGTGTGCTCTTCACCTAGGTTCACCAATTGGTAACAGTTGCTACGCTTGCATCTTCCTGTGTGTAGAGTTGACTGCTTTTTATTTTAACCGTTTGATTTAGTTGCCATGACACTTTATACTGCCTCAGGGATCTTGTAAGAAAGACATTAATTCAATGCACAGTGATCCCCCTCGAGAAGCTTCACATTGGTACAAGCCGATTGTCTCATACATTCTATATTCAGATGTCCTTGGTTATTCCAGTAATGTCCCTTACAGCTTTTTCCCCAATCCAGTGTCCAATCCACAAGCATGCATTGCATCTAGTTATCGTGTCTCTTTAGTCTTCTTCAATCTAAGACTGTTCCTAAGGGTCTCCCCCCACCCCCATGACATGGACATTTTTGCAAAGTTCAGGCAAGTTGTTTTGTAAACTGTCTCGTACTGATTAGATGAAGATAAAACATTCTTGGCACAAACACGACGAAGGTGATGTGTTCCCAGGGCCACATATCAGGATGCCTGTGAGGACGGTTTGTCCTTTTGTTGATGATGCTAAGTTTGAGCACTGAGTTAGGATCTCACCCCTATTTTTTAAATGAAAGTTACTCTGAGTCTCCCTTTTTGATTTCCTGTGGAGATTGCCCTTCTGGAAGGAGTCTGATCAACAAAGTTACATAAGAATAGCATATCTTAGTGTATTTTGCCTGCAGTTACTGTTTTGACACTTGTGGTTGTAGTCCAACAACTCTGATTTTGGTAAGTAAAATGGATAATAATTAAGTCCTGTCTGTCCGTCAGTCCCCTTCCCCACCAGCCATCACCCCTTTTTTCAACATTGGGCAGGTTCTTCTTCTAGTTCTAGCACTCTCTGGCCGTGTGCCTGTGTCCTGATCTATAGTGGAACCCGCCTTATTCCATTTGCAGGGCCATTGAACACTTCATTGAACACTGAGCTCCAGGTTCACCTGCAAACATTGGGACCCATTGTCCTTTCTCAGAATCTTTCTGATTGCTGATCATTGGCTAATTGCTTGAGCCACCTCTGCTACCTGCTTTGTTGTGTCTCTCATTATGTTTTTCCTCCCCGCATCTCTTGTTGTGTCATCTTGTTGCATCAGCTCGCCGTCTTCTTTAGGAGGCACCGGGAACCTCCGCTCCCTGCTTTGTTGTGTCTCTCATTATGTTTTTCCTTCTTGTGTCTCTTGTTGTGTCATCTTGTTGTGTCAGCTTGCTGCACCTGCCTGTCACGCCAGCTCGATGTCTTCTCTAGGAGGCACCGGGATCTGAACCAGCGACCTCCCATGTGGTAGGCGGAAGCTCAGTCACCTAAGCCACATCTGCTTCCCCCTTAGCAAAGTTTTCCTCAGCCTCTGAGTTAGCACTTGCCACTTGGTTACTTTAAAAAAAGGAAAAGGAGAGGGGGATTGGGATTTGGGGTCTGGGAGGAAGGGATTCACGTGCTCGAAGGTTTGGTGGCGGCACCAGTGACCTTTCTTGCATATTCAGCCCTTTCTTCCCACACAAGAACGTGGATTGCTGTTTTCTTCAGCTCCCCCCACACCATCTTTTCACTGGCCTGAGGAAAGTGGAAAAGGGCCTTGAAGCGGGGAAGTTTTTCTCTGTTCTGTGCCTAATTTCTTTTTGGATTCTCATCTGTGACCCAGAGCTTCATTCCAGCTCACCCTTGCTAGTGCCCAGGGCAGGAATAAATGGACACAGTCGGCACCTGTGCCTCTGGGTCCGCCTTTACCGCCGAGGCTTTATGTGTGAAGCCTTCCTTTCAGGTCAGGGATGTCAGCATCTAAAAATATTTTGTGACTTAGCAACACATGGCAGCCTAGTCTCTCAAGTATCTCTATTTTCCTCTCTCCCCCACTTTAAACAGTTTCTGGTTGATTCTTGTTTTATACATTAAAGAGATTTAGCCCAAGAACCTGGAGAACTCGTTACCCAGCTCAGCTTCATCTCTTGACTTTACTTTTGTCATCGTTGGTTCTTCTTGGTTTTGTTTTCCGAGTTAACATTAATCTTTTGCTATATGATATGATCCCGGGGCAAATCCTTTAACCCATGTAGGGTCCAGTTTCTCCTTCTGTAAAAGGGATAAGATGTTTTTCAGGGTTCCGTGCAGTTTACTACTATGACAGCTATTCTAGTATCTGAAAATGTAAACTCCTTCTTTCAGATTGAATTTTTGCTGGGGGTGGGGGAAGCCTTTCTTTCCAGGTAGTTTTAGAAACATCACTGTTTTCACACAGATCAAGGTTAATGAGGTTCTCTTAAAATGAATGGCAAGGCTGATCTAGTTTTCTCAAATCCCTTTTTAACCAGTATTTTGGGTTTGTGCTGTACCGAACAACCCTTCCTAAAGATTGCAGTGACCCGACACCCCTCTCTGCGCCCTTCGGTGGAGTCCACGATCGGGCATACGTCTCCGTAGACGGAGTAAGTATTGTCTCTGAACTGCACATTTCTCCCGTTTCTGCTCGGGGTGGGGGTGGGGGGGTCTGTCGCCTGTGCTTGTTGCCATGACCTTGAGGCATTTGCCCACCTTTCCAGCCTCAGCCATCACCTCCCCTCTTCTCGCCCCTGGTGTGCCCCTTGCTGGCTGCCTCACCCATGACCAGCTGCCTGGAGTGGCCCCTCCCTCACTGCGAGGGGCTGTGCTCAAGGCCCCGTCCTCTCTGAGGGGTCCCCAGTGTCCCCAGCCCAAGTCCGTCCTTCTCTGACCGGCCATAGCACATTGCCCATGTCACGCTTTCTTCATTGGACTGTGAGCTCCTTGACAGGCTCCTTTTCCAATTGAGTTTTGCAAACACCACTGTGCTGACTTAGAGTGGTAATTCATTTAACGCCGTGCCTACATCCCGCGTGAGAAATTATATTCTGAAGGGTTTTTTGGGCTAAAGCTGAAATTCGCAAAGAACTTTGTTTCGTTAACATAATTTCTCCTGCCCCTGAAAATGACCATATGAGGGAACAGAAGAAAAGATTTTCCTAGCTAAGAAAATTTGTACGGAAAACTTAGAATTTAAAACGAGTCCATTCTGTTGTAGTCAGTGGTTTTAATTTCAGTGGGAACAAGTTTGCTAAGACTTTATGCTATACTGACAGTGGGTTTTTTTGGCTTCCAGTGTAGAGGTTGTCTTAGTGAGTTATGGTCATGTAATATCAAATTTTATAAACGGAACCTTTAAAAAACATAAAAATATGTTGCTATTAGAATACCTGTTATTTTCCTTCATTCTATTATATAAGTTTTGTGGTTTCGGTATCATATCAAGTATTTGGAGGTGAGACTACCCCACCTCACTGATTTTATCTCAATTATCTGATTTTGTCTCATCTGTCCATGTTGTTTAGAAGCTGTTTTTCTTATCACTGACGTATGTGCTGTGAGAACACAAAGCATTTTCTCTAATAGAAGTCCTCCCCTGGAATTTTGCCTCCATTAAAAATACCTGAGAGAAAAAAAATACAAAAAAGAATAAAAAAGAGAAACAAAACAAAAAAGGAAAATAGATGAGCAGCGAAACATTCTGGGGCAAAGGAAGCCAACCTCGACCTTCCCTTGCTCCCAGCAGTGTCTGGTGATTTTCCTGTTGAGAAAGCAGTGCTTGGTTGGACTTGGCTGTCTGATCTTCTTCCCAAGTCAGTCTTCCGTTGGCATTGAACCCACAGGTACCCCAGGGAGTCCTCGAGCGAAACAGGGTGATCACTCTGAACATAACCGGGAGAGCTGGAGCCACCCTGGACCTGCTGGTGGAGAACATGGGGCGCGTCAACTACGGCAGATACAATAATGATTTTAAGGTAGGACGAGCTGACCATTCCGGCACTGGCGTCGCTGGCCACCTATGTCGCCTTATTGCAGACATGTTGGTCTTTTTGCTTTTGATTGAAGGCACTGGTTATGACATGCTTAAGTATCCACCCAGCATCAAGATCAGAACCGTGTCTGCAGACCTGCTGCAGGCTAGGACTCTGCTTGCTTTGCCCAGCTCCGTGTCTGTGTCATCAGTCAACCACAAGGAGTTTCAGAATTCTAGAATTTAGAAATTTTTTTTTTTTTTAGATCTCCTGTGCTCCTTTGTATAATTTCCAGTTCTCTGCTGGAATTTTCAATGTTTAACTTTTACCCCCTTGAATATAGTAGACATAGTCATTTTATAGCCTGTGCCTGATAATTCCAATATCTGGAGTCGCTTGCGTTCTGTTACCTGTTTTTGCTGATTCGCCCTCCTGGTATCTGGCATCTTAACTCTTCATATGCCTGGCTAACTTGGGTTGTGTTCTGCATGGTGCGTTTGAAAAACTGTTTTATAAATAATTTGAGGCCTAGGATGACTTTTGTTTATTTCTACAGGCTTCCGGAGACACTAGTAATCTGGGACTACTTTAAGTCAGGTACATGGTTCATGGTATTCTGGATTGCTCATAAGACACGAAGCCTGGCTGCCACCTGTATGAAGGCTAATTCAATGTCCAGGTCACCTTTACTTCTAAGGTGAAATCCTTTGTGATCCCAACCCAAGGTGGGGAATACGGGAGCGGTTTATCAGGCCCCACCTTTTTTTGCCCCTCTGGCCCCATCATGTTCCCAGAAACACAGCTCAGCTTCTTCCCCGCCTCTTCCCAATCAGCAGGTGTCCCTGAGACAAAAATGGGGCTTGGGAGCTCATGTCTCTGAGTTCCATCCTCTTCCATATCTTGACCAATGGATTTCTCACTCTTGTTAACTCTTTCATGCCTTCAAGAATATTTTTAAAATATACCCCTTTCAGGATTTTTATTTGTCTTCAACAGGTCAGCAGAACTTTGCCAGAAATAGATCTTTGAAAAATGTAGGAAATGCGAGCAATGAGCCCAACACCTTGTTTCTAACTCAAACTTAAGGTGTTTTCTTTTAAGCTTTGAAAATGCCTAAATACACTCTATTCAAAAACAGCCTTATTGATGCTGAACTCTCTAACCTTGTGGGCTGTCCTTAAACTATTGAGCTTACATAGAAAGAGAATTGGTAGGAGATTTTGACGTTGAACTGCAGAATTGCATTTATTTCAGACTTAGCCAGGTCTGCATAATAACTCCACGGCCTGGTTTTATGGGATCTGGGAGACTGTGGCCATGCACAGCACATCCCCCTGCAAACACGGCTACTGTGTGCTAAGTAGAAGTCCATATATTCCTCATCCTTTATCTTCTCAGGCTAGAGCAACCTGCAGAGGGTTGCACCCTGTGTGCCCCAGTCAGACTCTTGCCTGTGTCTTCCAATTTATGGCCCTAATAGTTGGGACAAAAATGTGGAGCACTGGTATTACCACTTTGTTTTTCAAAATAGACACAGTTATGGGGAGCGGGTGTGGCTCAAGCAGTTGAGCGCCTGCTTCCCACATGGGAGGTCCTAGGTTTGGTTCTAGGTACCTCCTGAAAAAAACAAAAACAAAAAAACCAGCTCAGGGAAGCCAATGTGGCTCAGTGGTTGAGCGCTGGCTGCCCACATGCGAGGTACCAGGTTCAATCCCTAGTCCTGGTACCTCAAAAAAAAAAAAAAAGAAAGAAAGAAATAGAAACAGTTGTATCGTTTAATTATCAACATAATGCAGACTTATAGGAAAAAAGCAAACCACATCAAAATACATAATTTAGACAGTGAAAATTTCTCAACTCTTCCATCCTCCCAGTTTATCTGCATTTATCTATAAGCATTTATTTTTAATAGCTCCCAGTCCCTATTAACACAGTTTTTAAAAAGCATATACCCTTTGCCAGGTTTGATGAGTGAACCTACTCTGATTTGTTTTGCAACAACCTCAAAGTTAAATTATTTTGGAGACCTGTTTTCCTCTGCAGCTGATGAGAAAGTTGAGCTTTGCTTACAGAATGCTTTCCTGGTGTTTGAATTCAAGTCATCCTGTAGAAAGAAACAGAAGGAGGAAGCTGCTCCAGGGTGCTGGAGTGAAAAACCCACCCAGCTGGCTAAAGGCCCTCCCTCACCAACATATCAAAGCCAGCTTAGCATTTGGTCTGCTCTGTTGGCTGGGCATGAATGGCCCATGATAAACTCTTGACTTCCAGAAAACCTTTTGTCTGGGTGCACTGCCTCTGCTGGTTATTCTGTGCCCAGGTGTCTAGTCCAAATACGTTTTGCTAACAGCTATTTCTAGGGCATTATTCAGCAAGCATTCATTGAGCTCACTCTCCGCGTGACCTGCTCCATGAGGGGCAGCAGGGGATGCAAAGATGTCCAGACACAGGCTTACCCTCAGGCAGTGCTTTGTCTGCCAGGAGAGAGCGAGCCTGTGCTGAGAGCACTAAACACCACTCAGTCTAGGTGTCTGGGAGCTATTTCTGACACTATGGGTGGCAGTGCCAAGGCTAGGCCATCACATACGCATGGCATGCTGTTTGGGGGCTGCCTTTTCCTCCATAGTGAAGACCTGTTACAGCCCTAATGCTAAGGCTGGACGCTCACAGAACTGCCCAAGAGGCTGCTCTGACCCGTGAGTGACTGGACCTCCGTAGTTTAATCTCTGAGTCCCCAGAACCCAGCAGAGAGCCTGACACGTAGCCACCTGGTTATTATTATTCTTTTTTTAGGTACTGGCCCAGGGATGGAACCCCAGACCTCATATGTGGGAAGCCAGCGCTCAACCACGGAGCCCCATCGGCTCCCCTGAGTTGGTTTTCTCATTTGTTTGCTTGTTGTTTGGGTTTCTTTTGTTTGTTTTTAGGAGGCACCGGGGACTGAACCTCGGACCTCCCATGTGGGTAGCAGGCACCCAGCAGCTTGAACCACATCCGTGCCCAGTCACCTGATTATTGTTTATTCAGTCACTAAATTGGCAATTGAGGCTACAAATTGGGAGAGGTTCTGGGGCAAATCTGATATCCTGCTGGGAATGGAGAAATTCCCCCATATAAAAAACTGGGAGGCTGAATTTAGATGAGCCCTGAGCTCAGGCATCATGCGTTGACACCCCAGCTGCCCCCTCCCACGCCCCCCAGGACAAATAGAACAGTGTCAAAATGCAAGTTTGGAGTTCTCCATCAAGACTCTTTATACCCTTTTACAGATACCAAGGTGTTCTCATTTAGGCTTCACAACAGGTGTGTGGTGCTGGGTGTGATAATCCCTGCAAATACTGCTGAGGTGGGCAAGGCCAAACCTTGCTTTTGGTGTTACATAAGGGGGAGACCCTTTCACCTCGCTGCCATCTACAGTGGGGTGAATGTTCTTTTGTACCCCCAGTCCGTTCTCCCTTTCCTCAGATTCTCCCTTTTCTTCCATCCTAGCAATGGCTGTGAAGCAAAAACAAAAGGAGGGGGCGGATGTGGCTCAAATGGTTGGGCGTCCGTCTTCCATACGGAGGGACCTGGGTTCGATCCCCGGGACCTCTGGTAAAATTAAAAAAATAAAATAAAAATAATGAAAAAAAAAACAAGAGAGAGGTCAAAAGCTATAATGGCTCATCCTCTTTTGTGGGGACGTCCTGTATGCATGGGGTTTGTGTCTGATTCACTCTTGGTGTTTTTATCCCAGTTTGCATTTCCCAGGAATTCAGGATGGAACACAGAGTCATTTGGAGCCTTTTATCTTCCCACCCCCAGCTCTCTGTGCTCTCTCTCTCTCTGCTTTGTAGGGTTTGGTTTCTAACCTGACCCTTGACTGCGATATCCTCACGGACTGGATGATCTTCCCATTGAATACCGAGGACGCCGTGCACAGCCACCTGGGGGGCTGGGGTGGCCATGGCGGTGGCCGCCATGTTGGAACCTGCGCCCACAGCTCGTGTCGCTACACACCCCCAGCCTTTTATGTGGGGAACTTCTCCATCCCCAGTGGGATTCCACAGTTGCCCCAGGATTCTTTTATCCAGTTTCCTGGATGGACCAAGGTACGTGGCTTTATGGAAAGTGTTTGAATTCAGCCCTCAAACATCTGGTTTTCAGTGTCTGAGAAAGAATTAAAAAGAGCTGTTAATGAGATGCTGTGTGACAGTTTGGGCGTGGAAGGTTTTCTGAGTTAGTTTACCCATTCCTCAGGGATTGTGGCAGATGTCCATGGACTCAGTGTCCAGCTTAGAGGTGCCCCCATCTGCCACATTGTCATTGGCCACTTCCTTTGGTGAATGTCGGCTTTTCTGCTTCCTGCACGGGGAATCATGGCCCCTTTGGATTTTGGTTATCGGAGACACTTCCTCTTTGTCCTGAGGAAAATCTGGTCCAGGCCAAGGGTGAATCTCTGGGTGAACCTGTTTTCTCTTTCATTCACAAAAGCTCTATAATCCCAGAACCTCACCACCTTCATGCACCCCCCCATTCCCTCAGGGCTTCTGCCATTGTCTCTGTGATCCTCAACTTTCCAGCCACTTCCTTTTGTTCTTTGAAGACATCAGAATGTCTTCCTTCACTGTCTTCTTCACCTCGAGCCCTATTTTCATCTTAGATGAACTTACCATCACTCAGTTATTCACTCAGCAGGTTTTTATTCATTGTCTACTATGTGCCCAAGGTTTGTGCTGGCACTCGTAATACAATGATGAGTAAAAGCAGACGTGGTCCTTGCCTTCATGGAACTTACAGTCTAGTAGGGGAGGCAGACCTGAAACATACAGTCATCCAAATTAAATGGTAGAATTGCAGCTGTAACGGTGTAATAAGCTAAGAAGAGATAATGGGGTTGGTAATAATTGGGGATTTGACCTTATCCAGGAGGTCGAGGAAGCCCTCCCTAAGGAAGTGATACTTAACAAAGATGAAGGATGAGTAGGAATCACCAAGTCTAAAAGGGGAAGGGAGCATGCATGTCACGGGCAGAGGAAGCAGCACGTGCAAGGGCTCTGTGGTTGGAGAGGGGAAATGGCGAGAGGGAGGAGCTGAGAGAGGACTCAAGTGGGTGGAACAGAGAGAGCAAAGGGAGCGTTGCTGAGAAAAGAGGCTGGGAAGTAGGTAGAGACAGTCCTTTTAGGCCGCGTAAAAGTTTCATCTTTATGCTGGGAGCTCAATGGCAGGAGACTTACATGATATGATTGTGATTTTAAGAGTATGTGTAGGGAAGCAGAGGTGGCTTAAGTGATTGGGCTCCCGTCTACCGTATAGGAGGTCCAGGGTTCGATTCCCAGGGCCTCCTGGTGAAAGGCAGGCTGGCCCGAGCCGAGAGCTGGCCCACGTGGCGTGCTGGCCCATGTGGAGCACTGGCCTGCACAGAGAGCTGGTGCAGCAAGATGATGCAACGAAAAGAGACACAAGAGAGACAATAAGAGAAGCAGCAGACCAGGGAGCTGAGGTGGCACAAGAGATTGAGCACTTCTCTCCACTCCGGAAGGTCCCGGGATCGGTTCCCAGTGCTGCCTAAAGAGAAGACAAGCAAACACAGAAAAACACACACAGAGCAGACAGTGAGTGCAAAAACAAGGGCGGGGGGAATAAATAAATAAAAATCTTAAAAAAAAATTGTACGTGCTGATCCAAGGACTCCATCCCAGAGGCTGGACCGTAGTCTATTTGAGAGACTGGGATGGTGGTAATCAACATGGAGATGATGTCAGATATTTGAGAGATGTTTGACATTAAATGAGTAAAGCGTTTCTGCATGATTTTTCTGTAAACCTACAACTACTCTGAGAAATACATCTTGAACAAGGAAGCAGATGTAGCTCAGTGGCTGAGTGCCTTCTTCCCATATACGAAGTCTCGGGTTCAATCCCTGGTACCTCCTGAAAAAAAAAAAAAAAAATATATATATATATATATATCTTGAACAAAAAAAAGATCTTACTAGAAAAGAAACTCAGCAAGACGTGATCATGGATTTGCTATGGGCATTTGGGGAGAGAGATCTATCCCAGATGACACTTAGGTTCCAGGCTACAGCTCAGCAGATGGCAACATCTAATGAAAGAAGAAATATCAGAAGAGGATCCAGGTTGGGAAAGGGAGGTAGCAAGTTTGGATTTGGACAAGTTGAGTTTGAGAGGCTTTGAGAACAACTGAGAAAAGATATTATAGGGGAGGCTGCTGGATCTATGGGTTGGCAATTCAGAGGCAAGATATACAGGTAGGAGCATTTGTGAATGGATGGTCACTGAAGACGTAGGTCTTCTCCTAAGGGGAGAAGATGCAGAGGGAAAAGGACCTAAGGCTAATCTTTGAAGGACATGAACATAATGGAGAGTGAGGAACAGTGGCCAAGAAGTAGAAGGAAAACTAGTATTTATGCTGCCAGAAGGACGCGTGACATGAAGCCATATTTCTGCTGGATTTAGCAACAAGAAGGTCAGTGGGAATCTTACCAAGTACTGTTCCAATAGAGCAGAGCGTCTGCAAGACAGAGTAGGTTAAGGAAATGAATAAATGAACCTAAATGTGGATACTTGAGTATACACCTGCTTCTTGAGAAGTTTGACGCTGAAGGGGAAGAAAAATATGTTAATAGCTGGTAGCAGGGGAGGACAAAAGATGAGCATAGGCATGTTTTTAATAAATGTTCTTATTTTTGGCTTTTCAAAATGGTTTTGAAAGGTATTTTCATTACCTTCCTGTTCAAAATATTTTTCTGATTTCCCTTATAATTTCTTCTTTGACCCATATATTGCTCAATTTGCAAATATTTGGGTTTTTTTATAAAGATATCTTATTGCTATTGATTTCTCATTTAATCCCTCTATAAAACTTCTTGAAGAAAACATAGAAGAAAATCTTTGTAACCTTGGGTTAGGCAAAAATTTTAGATATGACGCCTGAAGCAC
>JAQZBX010078684.1:0-14083 GCA_029593785.1 Cabassous unicinctus
AGGATGCTTAATTCCTAGCTCCTGAAATTGACAGAAGATGAGATGTGAAATTTTGGCAGGCAATTTTGCCCTCAGAGGATGTCAAGTCTGGGTGGAGATACAGAGGATGACAGAGAAGGGCGAATCTGCCTCCTCTATCCTTCTTTACTGCATCTTCCAGTAAGTGTTTTGTGGGATGGGCAGGTGGGGAGGCATGAGGGGCTTGCCTCTCATGTATGCTTTTGGGAAGCCATGGGAGCCAACTTGCCTGGAGCTTGGCCCTTACCTTTTCCATATCCTGTGGGGTAGCTGTCAGTAAAGTATGGCCAGAGGCCACCCACTGCCTGGCAAAGATCACATACTGACCCAGGCCGAAGTCGTCTAGCCACGTACACACACGCTCGGTGCTCCATTGGGCAAAGGGAGCGTTGGAGTCACTGGGGAGCAGGAAAACAGCACACTCCTATTAGCATGAGCATCTTGACTTCCCATCTGAATATAATAAAGCCTCACCAAAATGAAATAATCTTTAAAATCCTGGTCGTGGAATTTAGTTGAACAAAATTCCACTGCAACACATACATTTGGGGTAGACACTAGAGGGTCCTATGACAGGTCATGGCCTGAATTTCAAATCTCCAGCTATTTAGAGCATGAGCAGCCTATAGGATCCTCAGGAGGCCTTGTTTACATGTGTCATAGGGCCACATGCAATGTCCACGTGCCACAAGCCCAGAAGTGTGGCCCAGGAGGACAAGATCCACAACGGAATCATGTTTTCAGGCACATTCAATACCACTCTTAGGAAAATGCTTGGAAAACTAGAAAAAGGGGAGCAGTTTTCTATTAAAAAACAAACAAACAAAAAAAAAAAACTCGACAATTAACAGTTAATACCTTATTTATTAATGAAGTACTAGGGAAGTTCACATTAAAATCAATAAAAAGACAATAGTTTTAAAAGTCAGTACTAATAATACTGGTGGGAGAGTTGCAGCCAATAGAAGAAGACATTAAAAAATATATGGAGTATAGTTATCTGAAAGGTAGAAATAAAAGAAAGCCACTATTTTCAGATGTTATGACTGGCTACCTAGAAAAATAAGAGCGATTCGTTAAGATGGCTAATTATGTGTGTGAGCATGTGTGGGTACATATGCACTTATGATATATAATACATATTTAATACACACACGCACACAAATCAATTTCCTAGATGCCATCAATACACAGATACTAACATTTTTATTAAAACCATTGAAAAATCCCATTCATAATAACCAAAAACATAAAATGTTTAGGAGTTGCCTTAAACAAGCCATGTGCAGGCCCCATGTGACTGTGTGTGGGGACGGGATGGTGGGACAGTGACTACAACTTTATTGAGCAACATAAAAAAAAAAGAGAGAGATATGAATAAATGAAGAGCTAGGTCATGTTCCCAGGCAGGCTAAGTATTATAAAGTCATCAATTCTTAAAGAGAGCAATTTTTCATTTAAAGTGTGAATGTAACGGCACACTAGACCCTTTTCGGGGTGAGCGGGAGATTTGACAGAGCAATTTTATATTCGTTTTTAAAAATAAATGGGGATTTATGAAATATAGAAACCTAGAGGAAAAAAAACATTCCATCCAGGAAAGTACCTCTAACACGCTAGATAAAACAATTTTTGAATGTATGGCTGAACTGTTCTTACAGTGAGGGAAATCCTTGGAGAACGGAAATGACAAGAAAGCACGACTCTGGAACAAGTGCTGGAGATGACGTGGGTCCTGGGGTGGGTGCTGATCACTTGTGGCCTTGAGCCTGCACTTTAATGGGCTATGAATGGGTGCAGATCCAGGTTTTTTGAAGCCTAAAGCTGATAAAATTTGGGGGCCCTCTTTAAAAAAACACACAAGTTTTGAATTAGGTACAAAGTGAACCATTATTCATAATGAAATCACCAAATTATTAAAGCAGAAAATCACAAAACCCAGAAAATTAATATTTTTTATTAATTCACCCTGGATATACCTGTATAGTACTTTTCTATCCTCTGATTTTGACTTCATTCTCTTTTGATTGCTACTTCATTTTTCAACAGTTCTATAATATTTTTATGAGAACAGGATGATTCGGTCTTTTAGCATGACTGATCAAAATTCATTTTTTATTATGTTAGCTAAGTTTCAGAATTAGTAATCAGTATTGTCATTTGCATTTTTAGAACCATTGTTCAATTTAGGAAAACCTCAATCAAGTTTCTATTATATGTGAGCTGTATAATTTCAGAGCTTGCAAGTTTTCTAGTGCTGTGCCTAGTCTTAAATATTCTTTGAATTGACAACATTCATTAACTGGCATGTTGTCTATGTCCTTGTGGTGGTGGCAGAGTATGAGTTTTAGGTAATCTTTGTCGATGACAGTGTATCATGTCAAAACACCAAGAAATTTTAATCTTCTTCCAGTGTGTTCATAATGATTTACTTTATGTAAACAGCAATCTAGGAGCCTATTAATTATTTGTGTTTAAAATTTATCCCTTGCTCTTAGTGAATTAGTGCTTTTGGTATGAGTTAGATTTTTTTTGTTTATAATGTTTATTAATGTCAGAAAAATTTCTCTCAATTTTAATGCTTTTATCACTTTTGTTTCACATTCTATTTTTTTTTATTATTATTATTTCATTCACTTCTATTGTTTCTGGAAATTAGGAAAAAATATTCTCCATATCAGAGGGATCTTTTTGCTCTGAAGGGGAAATGCTTTTGAGATTATTTGAAAACCTCTGTCCTGTAGACCTTTTAAACACAATCTCCCGCTCTAGCCCTCACCTGCAACAGTCTTCCTATTACACGTTTTGTGGATTCCCTCCAACCTCCTAAGTCTAGTGTTGTTCTCACAGCATGAGACCCAGCTTCTGCACCTCCTCAGCTTCTCTCAGTGCCAGGGTCTCCTGTACCCTCAACCAGTGCCATGGCTGAACACACTATTAAATAGTTTAGAGATGTCAGAGAAGGTACACTTTATGTACAGTGAAACCACTTGTTTTATCGACACATTTCAATCCATCTTTCCAAATTTGCAGATAAAAGGATGAAACTGAGGCTTCTCAAATATGCCATCCCAATGGTAGGGGGAGAACACAGGTACATTTATAATTGTATTCACTTCATTAGTAAGTATATTCCTGACAGGAGAAAACTTCAGTTTTGACTAAGTATCTATGAAAATCAAATCTCCTGCTTATGATTTCGTACATCTGCTGACTGGGAAGAATTTTCCACAGACTAGTTTCTGGTCTTGTACTCTTCAAATGTTGTTTCTCTTCCATTATCCTATATTTCTGGTCTCAAGAGCCAGAGCACACATTCATGTTACAATATGACTTCTCACAACACCGCATCTTTGCATCACAGTACTGGGCACACTGGCACAATGGGAGGTAGGTGTCATCCTGGAAGCCATTTTTACATAAGGACTGCTAGCAATAATATAAGTAAATATGAAGTGACCACAATTCACATACATGTAGTCCATTAAACCCAAACTAAATGGATCCCCAACTCAACTTCCTCTCAGTCAGATCCAAAAAATGACCATGGCCACTCCAACATCATCCGATATAAGAAGTATAAACAGAGGAGGAATTGGAGTAAAAACAGTCAGTTGTCTCAAAACTAGTTGTGTTTAAAATATTTTTCTTATGCAGATTTTTCAAAACACATGGACCTGTCAACATACCTGTTGGGCCCCTTCTGGGCCTTGGAAAGGGCCCATGCAAGTAAGGGGCCTTGAAGCTTAAACTTCATTACATGCATGATAAATCTGACTGTGGTCATGAATATGAGGACAAGGCAATAAAAGGATCCAAAGCAGAAAGGTGGTCTGACCCGAGACTCTTCATGAAGCTGGAGCCCAGAAGGGCAATACACTTAGTAGCTCAACTCAGAAAACCCTCCACCTGGATGGGATCCAGTCATGTGGCTCTAGAACCCGCCCTCTTCAACATTATACCATACTGCCTTTTCCTTGAATACCTCACACCACGTACCAAAATAAATCCCAAAACAGATGAGTTAATCAATCACACAGGAAAAGTTGATGAACTTCATTATAGAAAATCATGAAAACCCCATGTAAAGACTATCAAATAAAAAGTGAAATTCTTCAGTAAACCCAAAGCTAATTTGTCCCAATTATTACAGACAAGGATTAGAGAACAGATTTCACATTAATAATTACATAAAAATGGGCAAAAAAAAAGATGCAGGCAATTAATGAAAGAAGAAATAAAAGGACAAACATGAAAATTAAATTGACATTCTAAGTTTAAACAAGGAAAATTGTTAACTACTTCATGCTGGCAAGGGTGTGAGTGTGACAGGCACTCCCTAAACAGCAAGGCCTATTGAAATGTAAATCATTAAAATCTTACCTGGGGAAAAAACGTAATAAAACTTGAGAGGGAGTTCCTATGAAATGTCATTATCAAACATTATGTTTAACTGGAAAAATAGGGATTGGGGCTGGAGAGTTTCAATAATAAAGTACTGTTCCTATAGGACTATTAGTAGCAAAACCTTTTTGAAGTTTTACCTAAATATTTATCACTATAAATACCAGAGAAAATTAGCATATACCAAACTTCTGCTTAAGAGCAACAAAGGTATTTCTTTTCCACCAGCAATCTCATTTTTGTTACTACAAGCATTGCTATGATAAACAATTTCTTTAGGACCTCTTCATTCTTATTCCTTTTATCATCCATTATTATGGTTAACAAAGCACAAAGATATTCAATGGAAACAGCTGTGTGGCTGGAACTGCAGCGGTTCAATCGTTCAAGGATGTTTACTACAGCTTTTGTTTTTCATCACAGAAAAAATCAGAAACATCCTTGATGTTTAAATTAAGAGAACTGTTAAATTAGAATACTTTTATTATGGAAAATGTACATCAGCTTTCCTTGGCTCACTTTCTAATGGTTCTAAATTGTTCTCTGCCTTCTCAGACCACGTCCTTAGATTATCTTACCTCTAAAAGCAAACATGTGCTGAGCATTTACATTTGTGATTAGAAGAGTAACCAACCCCCTCCTTCATCCCCAGAGAAGCCACATCCAGGAGGTCAGTGCGTCCTCACATTTCATTCCAAAGCTCCTGGAGGGGCTGGGTGTACCATCAAAACATAAAAGGATAGGAAGGTTCCTTTGTCTCATATACAGGGGATCACCTAGCAAAGCCTAGAAACTGGGGAGGGGGGTCGGTGACAAGCTAGGGAAAATGAGTATCACATCCTAGTACAAAAGAATATAACATCCCATTTCTACGTGCGATGCAGCTTGGGGAATAATATGATGCACTGAGGGAAATGTCCTTCTCCCTTATTTGGAATCTAGACTATATTAATGCTGATATCTAATATTTGACTTAGGGACGTGAGTGTGTGTGTGCATTTGATTCAGTAACTACCTGCATTTTGCACTGGTGTATAGTGATCTCCACATGGCCTGAACTTGAGAGTTATTAAATTTTATTTTTTGACTGTTTGGCTAGATTTAAAATGTTTAAATCCAATCAAATGGATTGTCTTACAGAAGGCCTCAGAAGTACTTATCTTGACTGAACTGATCTTGACTAGCTCAGACTTTAGTAGAAAATCTGCTGGAGAGGATGTGCTCTAGGGATTGCCTCATGGGAAGAGCAGAAATGAAAAGCAATTTCCCAAAACACAGGACTAAAGATTCATACTTTGCAGGTTTCAGAGGAGACCGTCTTTCTCAAGAACAGGGAGTTTTAAGAAGAGGGAGTAAGGCTAATACCTGGAGGGTGTCCACTAGACATTCTTTGGGAAAAGTTTGACGTTTTTTGTGCTTTTTCATTAAGGCATGATGAAAACAGTCATGTGAAACTTATGATTTTCATTCCAGCTCCACACAACCCTTTGCAACCTCCTTTAGTTATTCACCCTTCAGTAAAGTTTGGCACGATGGCACTATGAGGGATAAAGGCAGGCACAGCCTACTCCACCAACACCCTTCCATGGAGGTCTGTGTGGAAGGAGGGGGCTGACCCAAAAGCAGGTAAAAGATGGCTCTCTCTTTCCAATTACTAGAGGAAGCTGACCCTTGAAATGGTGGAAGGCTGCTGCTTGGGTTAGACAGGCAGTAGTTCATGTAATCCTCTTAAGGACTTTAATAAAATACTTGGTTTTCACCCCCATTTTACAAATAAGGGTACGGAGGCAGAGAGACATATGTCTTGGCTTAGGTCCCACAGCTAGAAAGTGTCCAAGCAGAGTTCCCCACCCAGGTCTGGAATTGCAGAATCTATGCTCTTGATGGCTACACCAGAGCCTCTCAATCCAGTGTGCAAAGGAATTACCAGAATGAGGTATAGATGTCCAGAGTTGGTGAGGCCCTGGCCATCAGGGTGTCCAGAGGGCCCTGCTCCCAAGCCCAGCCACCTCTGGCTGTAGGGGCCTCTTGCACTTACCTCCGTGTACTTATAAACATGAGCACTTTCTATGAGCATCGGATGGAAAGGCCGAGAAGCAGTGCACCATGTGTTCCTGCCTCTCCAACCCAGCCCCACAATGCACTCTGGGCCAGGATTTCAAACAGCTCCTTGGAGACAGACTGAAGGAGCCTTACCTTTTCTGCCCCTTGGAGTCTTTGGTTCTGGACAGTCTTGGCCCTGCAGTCGCCCGGAGACCACCTCGTCGGAACTCCGCCAACCCCGGTGCATCAGTGTTGAAATTTCCTGACTGAGTTCTTCGGATTCTGTGTGGAAGGCGATCCATGGGGACTGTTGGGGGTCAGTCTGAAATGGCGGGGTCAGTGCCTGCCCTCCTTCACAGGGCCACATAGTCCAGACCCAGGGCTCCAGGCAGCACTGTCCCCCAGTACCTCCCTTCAGGTCAAGGATCACAACCTGTGACAGCTCCTTGACCAGACCCAAGCCTCAATCTTATCCTGCCTCTTCAATTTGAGCCACTCCCCATGGGAGCCAAAGAGAATGGTAATGCCTGGTAGGAGGCCCAAGTTTCTGCCTCAATTCACAGACTGGGTCAACTGAGCCAGCCAGTACTCAGCTATCTGTACTGAAAGATTTCTTCTTAACAAGACACGGACTGATGCCTAAGACAGAAGAACCTGGTTTCGTCCATATATCTCCCAGAGCATATGCACTCAGTGTGTGGGATAGATGGATGCCTAAAATGAAAGACATTTAAGGCAGCTGGCTAAATGTAACAGGTGACTTTCATAGTTCCAGTTCTCTGGCCTTACAAAACAACTCAGTGCAGTGGATATAGCTCAAATGGTTGAGCGCCTGCTTCCCATGTATGAAGTCCCAGGTTCGATCCCTAGTACCTCCTAAAAACAATCAAACAAATGAAAAATCCAACTCTCACTGGGGAGCAGATGTAGCTCAGTGATTAAGCACCTGCTTCCCATGTACGAGGTCCTGGATTCAATCCCCGATATCTCCTCCCCCCACCCCCACCCCACCCCCCAAAAAAACCCTCAAATTCCTCTCTCTAAACATGATCACTCTATTTTCATTGCTGTTCCAGTATCTGATGGGCCACGGGCTAAGGTAGACTCTGCCTTAAGAAGACTGTTAATTAGTTCCATGTAATACAATTATGATCATCACAACCAACTTACTTTCCCCAGAATTTCTTGATGCCTTTGGGGTTCCGTTTACCCTCTGGCACCAGAGGAGACTGGGGACCTGACTCGGCTCCCGATGATGTGGATGAGAGGTCGTTGGCCATGGCACTGTCATCCCAACCACTTTCTGTTTCTCCTGGGATTGAGAGAATGAAATGGTGTGTAAATGAGTGGAAGGGAAGTGGCCTTTGGAAATCTCCATCAAGCCTGGGCCTTCTTTTAGTAGGAGTCAGGAAGAATTTGCCCAGCTCTGCCTTTAGGGCAGAACTTTGTACCAAAATCTCAGAGACCCGAAGGGGCTTAAGCAACTCCAGGTTTTCTCTCTGAGGAGTTAGTTAGCTTAATGTTTCAAAGCTGGATGAGCTAATGGTCTTTAAATTCTAAGGGTGTGGGGTCTGAGTACTTGTGGATTATCCAACAATGAGCTTGTTCTCTTTTCCCCAAGAGAAATGAAGGGATGCAGGCAGGAAGGGGAACATGGCTGAATGTTGTGGGGGTCAGTGTTAGGGTAGGGAAACAAGGGCATTCTCAACCTCCACCTCACCTGGAACAGGTACAGTACCTAATACGGGAGCACTGACACTCCGGCCACGATCTCCAGCCAACCAAGAAGCAGAGAAGCCACAGGAAGAAGCAAGAAAGGCCAAAGTCCAGGCCAACAGAGTTATGGGGAAGCAAAGAAATAAATAAAAGAGTGTCATCGAGCAAGAGAGAAAAACTCAAACAGAAAGAAATCATCCCATGAGGAGGACAGGGTGAATGGTGACTGAACTCAACCCACAGGGCTAGCGCGGTGAGAGGCAGCCTCACGTGAGGGGACCAAGAGCTCCTGGTACCACTTCCTGTCAGGCTGAGGTAACCACACATGGGGAAGGGAGGGAGAGCAGCAGGGGCTGCCTACTCCAGGCCACACAGCTCCCATGCAGTTGCCAGAGCTCACTCCGCTCGGACTGGAAAGATCCAAAGCTGCTGCTGCGAGTCCACCATCTGAGTGTTACCAGGACATGCTTGTTCAAGGGCTTATTTGGAGGCTTCTGCAGCCAAGGGCAGAACTGGTCTCTATGACACCAACACATGGAATGACTCGGGGAACACCAGGGCTGAGGAGTCAGGGGTGGGGAAAGTTCGGCCAGGACAAGGATGGTCCCTCGTGGGCCCCACTGAATCTGCTGCTGCTGCTTTTGGGGAAAGATGGCCCTTTATGGACAAAAAACATCAATGACTTCCATGATTTCAGTTCCTAATCATCAAAAGGATACCTGAGGACTGACACCTTGGCCCACTGGCCACTGGCTCCATTTCCCTAAGAAGAATCCCTGCGCTCACTTAAAAGAGCACATAACATCACCATACTGGTTATAGGGAGGCTGCAGAGAGGAAGGCAGAGGAGAGAACAGATTAGGATGACAGAAGAAGGAACAGTGAGGGACAGGAAGGGTGGAAAGGGGTGCTAAGGGGAGAGGGAAGGAATGCTACGAAAGAGGATAGGAAGATGTTTAAGAGAGAAGGAATAAAAGAAAAGGAAAAAAACAGGGGTGGGGTAATCACAGCTGGAAAGATATATGGTGGGTATAGCCTCAGGTTTTCTGGGGTTTCTAAAGGGCTTACCTAAGGAAACAACTTACCCAGACAGCCATTGTCTTAGAAGTGGGACCACCATGAGGTGCAACTTGTCCCAGCTACCCACCCCACCATTCTCCAATTGTGGGCTGTGGTGGAAAGTGCAGGGATCTTGTATAGCAACTAGATGTCCTAAGATCACTGCTCCTGAAGCCAGCCCAAGGGCCTGGATACTCACTCAGCCCCAGCAGGCTGCTCTCCGTGGCGTCAGGCTGGGAGGCAGTGGGAGTAGATTTGGCAGCCTCTCCATTGGGCGTGGCTCCTGAAAACTTCCCAGGTAATGTGGGATATTTGTGTTCCACCAGGAGAGGACTATCCTATTGGAAGGAGAAAGAGATGCTGGATTAGCCCTCAGTCTCAGGCTCAAACCCTGCTAGATAATCCTTGTACACAGGAAGAACTCCCTGTTCCTCCTCCAAGGGCCATTTTTCACTTAGGCCAACCCAAAAGTCCCTCCAAAGATCATAAGGCCTGGCCCAGAAAGGAGGACCAGATCTAGACCAAATCCAGGGCTGACTGCAGCTGCCTCTAAGCAGGAAGGAGAGGCATGTTGCCAATGGAGCTTTGCCATGTGACCTAGGGCTCAGGCACTCAATAAATTAACAGCTGTGAATTACCCTTAGCACTCTTTGAATATACTGTAAACCAGAATTTTAATACAAGCTGCATATTGTTTTACCATACATATTTTATAACAATCCTGCAAGGTATTATTAAACCCAATTTAACAGATGAAAAGAAGAGTCCAGAACAAAGTGATTAAATAATTGGGTCACTCCAGGTCACCCAAGTATTAGTAGGGTTGCAATGGTAGGAATCTACATCTCCCTGGGCAGGAAAGGAGACTAAGTTCGGTCTAGCTCTGGGTTTCCCAGCTCTCCCAGACTCGCTTTCCTGGGGACGGTAGACATGTGTTTGCTGAGTACGGCCCTCACTTGGACCAGGCCAGAGCAGACATCTGCTAGGGCATGACGAGGTGAACACATTACATGGCTCTGCCTCAGAGAAGCCTATGCTGTGGCAGGGGGGATTGGAATTTAAATTTGAAGCAGTAGAAGAAAAACCCTGTAATGGTAATAATTATTCTGAAAAACATCAGGTGAAGGCAAAGCAAGGTGTCCACACGCTTTGGGGAGATAACTGCAAAAAGAGGGCCAGAAGGCTACATGCCAACAGAGAGATCTGTTAGGGACTTGGGGTCACAGCCTGCATGAGACACAGGCACGGTGCAGTGAGCCGTGGAGTTGGATCCTGGCAATGGAAAGGCTCCAAAAGAAACAAGTTTACTAAAAGGGGATGAAGAACAGCACTTATTTTGGTGAAGAACAAAGGATAAAATGGTCCTCAAAATCCATGAATCTGAGTGAAACACAGCGGCATGCCTCTGAATGAGAATAAAAGAGAGAAGTGGAAGTGACATTACTAAGGAATGAATTGTGGCTCACTTGACTGGAGACAAGAAAAGTAACATGGAAGACAAGACAGATTTTGAAACTTGCAAGTCAGAACAGTTATAGGGACTGCAATGTCTGAGATGTCTTTTCAAGATTCAATTAACTAAAAGCCAAGTACCCAGTACATTTCTGAATTCAGTCTGCTTATAAATTTATGTCCTGGAAGTTATTTCAAATTCAGTTTATTCATTGAACTTTTGATACTAGGCCCTATGATGAACTCAGAAAGGAGAGAGATGAGAAGAGTAGACTAAATTCTCAAAGAATTCTGAAAAGAACTGGCTGGTGAGGTATAAGCATTTAGAACCTCAGGAGATGGAAACCATGAGATTTTAGAGTTCTTGATGACCCTTGAGGCACAGGTTAGAAGTGGTCAGACACGTAGCCAGGACCAACAGTTCCAAATGCTAGTCCGGGCAATGGCTGCTCTAGGATTACCTGGGGCACTTGTAGAGCAATGTCAAGTGCTAAGCCCACCCTGGTCCCACTCAATCAGCACTATGGGAGTGCACCTCAGATATTCTGATGCACATAATATCTGATGGGAACTACTGACTGTGGGAAGGCAGTATTCAAAAAGTTCGGAGAACAGAAAGGCATGACTCCAAGGCTCCATATTATACAGGGACTATGGGAAGAGGACAAGCTCTCCTTGGAGCCCACACAAAAAATTGGCTCTTCTGGTTGTATCATCACACATACCCCCCCAAGACAGGGCAGACAGCCACGGACACCAATGCGGGGCTGCCCTGAGAGCTCCCGGAGGAGCCTAGATGTAACTGAAGTTTGGGCTGAATTCAAGAGGTGGTCCAGACTGTAGGAAAGACAACAAAGGAGCTGAGAGCAACAGAAGGGGCTCTGATCTGTGTTCAGACCAAGAAGAAAAGGAGAGAAGAAATTACTCACTGCTGGAGAATGTAGTGCAAGATTAAGAGATGACATGGAGGAGACAGAAAGGCTCGACTGCAGTTCTGCTTCTTCTGCCTCCAAGAAGAATAGCCCTGATATGTGGGAGCAGGAAGCCCAGCCAAGAGAGCAGCATTTAAATGATTACCCAGCTGGTCCAAATTAGAACAGAGAGGCAGCACACGGGAGTGGAAAGAGCCCATGCTTTGAGTCAAACCAACTCAGGGAAAGATCTTTAACCTCTCGGCGCCTCTGTTTTATCATTTCTGAATAGGGAATAACAATCCCTACCTCAGGGTAACTGTGAAATAACCTATGCACAGGGCCCAGCACACAGTGGATAGTAGATAAACAGAGGCACAGAAAGTATCACATGTCCAGATCCTCGAGTGACAGCAATAGCAAGAACAGACTCAGGCCGAGGAAGGCACAGGTCAGACTAGATCTGGACTATCACACTCTGGCTGGCCCAGGGAACCATTGAGAGATACATTGGGGCACCAGTGCTGACCCTAAGGAGAGTGAATAGGACTTTCAAGACTTGCGATCTGTGCACATGAGAAGAACAGTCTCAGCCCTGCAAATTGAGCAGGGAGGACATGAGGGATTTAAAAATTGGAGATGTCAGGAACAGGGGAGGTAGACTTATTGTGGGTTCCAAGGAAAGTCAGACCTCAGATCAATGGATGTGCTTTCCAGAACGTCCAGAAGACGTTTCTAACAGACAGAGCTGGAAAAGAATACAAGGGATGTCTTACAGCCATGAGCTTAGTCACAGAAAGCATATAAGCAAGGCCCAGGCACCAATGTTAGGGGATGCTGTGGAAAGATTCTTTCACCTGTGGTGCTAGTGATCCTGGGGAAGGGCGGGGGGCACAGGGGTGGCCAGGTTGGACTAGGTGAGATTGCACAAGTTCGTGACTATGGTCAACATCATATAAGCTGCACTCTTATTTCTTGGAAATCAAATTGGTATCGTAAAGCTTGAGCATATACAACCTGACTGTGCTTCCAAAAGGGCAGGTGGTCACTTACAGATTGTGCTTTGGAAACATCTGTGAAAGGCCTAATTGAGGCTGAGGTGGGGAGGGAAGGGGGACCGCTGAGTGAAAGATGTCACAGAGCAGTCACAATGTTTCATGGAACACACAAGACGACCACAGGAAGCCTTTCAGTTTACCAAGGGACCACTCACATCCCAGCGTTAAGGGACAGTGTCTCCAGAGACCCTGGACAGGGGAGCAGGCTGCAGACTTTTGCTCTACAATTCAGATGGCCCAAGAAATGGCTGCCCAAGGGAGGCACCGATCTGAAAGTATGGAGAAGGTCCTTGTATAGATGTGCAGAAAGGATCCAGAAAGGATCTTCCTCTTACACAGGTTTGGAAAAGCAGAGATGCCCCACTCTATCATATTGAAGTGAAAATATAAAAAGGCCATTTTAGGCAGAAGTTGACATGCAGTGAGATCCCACATCTCAGAGATGTGGAGGCAGAAGACACTGAGAAGGGATGTTTTGTTGGCCTCACAATACATTTCCCATATGATGTTTTAAATGGTCGTTAGCTGTGGCTGAAACCACGCTAATTATGTTAATCTTCAGTGCATCATGGACTCAATATCTGTGCACCAATCTGGAAATGTAATCATCCTGCACAACAGGCTTCCTAGGAGAAATTCAGTTCTAATAAAATTTTTATAACATGACTTGTTCATAAAAGGGGGGGCTAAGTGTACCCCTGAGTTGTTGTAACTATGACATGGCACAGAAAGGATGAGAGCCGTCACACTGGCCTAAGCGTATGCTGAGGTCATAGCATCCTCCTGCCAGTGATCATATCTAGATTGTTTTGTTAAAGATTAATCTCTCTGAGCATATAAAATGAACATGACAATAATAATTACCTCCAGATAACAGAAGTGAAAGCACATTATACAGCTGGGTGCACACAAAAAGAAAATGGAGAAGGAAGTATTGTCTTTCCTCTCGCCCTCTTTCCCCTTACTGTCAACATATTTTAAGGTTACAAAACCTTTAACTTGCTAAACGAAAACACTCTAGAAAACAGTGCAACCACAAGTGATAGGAAAATGCAGTTCATGTACCTTGGGTTCTGCCACAGGGGACAGCAGGTTCCCATCAATGCACTGTTCGAGTGGCAAGGATTTCAGTGATGTGGAGAAAAAGGAAAAGACCTGTGTCAGTCACAAACAATAAAAATGCAGGACCACCTGCCTGCTTCCATCTGAAAGGCACATCCCCTCCCTCTCCACGTTCATGTCAGGCAATCATTATCCATGGCAGAAAACCCAGGTCACTGTCCAACACCGTGAGATCCTGGGCAGCTGCCAGCAATCTGACAGCTGAGTGAGAGGCACATGACCATGGGGACAAAGCCACTGAATGGGCACATGGCTCCTGCCAGCAACAGCCTTTATTGCTCTCCACCAGGGAGGCTGGCA
>JAQZBX010078686.1:0-14082 GCA_029593785.1 Cabassous unicinctus
GTAAACATTGAGTTACCTCTGGATAGCAATATAAAATTTAATATTCAAATTTAAATCTAATAGCATCCCTATTTTCTAAATATATTTGTTCAAGGATAAAGGGAAAATATATTCTTATTTATTTATAATATTATCTATTTTATATATATTATTAATTCAGTCAAAGATTTATAGATACACATGTAGAAGTACAAAGATCACATATACAATCCCCCACAAATGTTTATTAAAAATGTGCATTAGTGTGTTACTTTTGCTGCAATAGATGAAACAATATTATTATAATAAACTGTCCAGTGTAGTCCATATTTTACATTAGGGTTTTCTGTTTGTGTACTAGAGATCTGTTTTTAAAAATTTTGTATTTTGTAACATATATACCAATATTTTTCAATGACTTCATGGCTATTTTATATTTTATATTTTCTGATACACACAAAGGTCTTTTATTCAATAAGTTCATTTGGTTGCAACTGAAAGCTTGTTGAAAGGTAGAAGCAACAGATTATATTACCCAAATATATATTAGCAAAATATTTTATGCTGTGCAAAGGCAAGAATCAATAATTACAATAAGTTTTAGCATGGGTGTCATAATGTGTGGAATCACAGCATTATGGTCATAACAAACTACCATTAGTTGCCATTAATTCTTTCCAAATTTAATAGAAGACCAAATAAGGCTGTTGATTGGAAAAGCACTGGGGATAACCATCATCTTTGTACTTCATATATAGCAGGTTTCAATCCTTGAGGTGACATTTTAGTATATATTATGCTATGCTAAGGATTTTTACTGGGGTATTGTCCATAGGCCTAATTTGTGTCAAACATATTTGCAATGCCATAAACAATGTAATGCTGATTTAAATATCATTGTTTCAGAGTGTCTATGTTATCATGGAATATTTCAAGGAAATGTGTGCTATGACCATTGGGAATTTATGCAAGACAATAATTCCAAAGATAAAATAATGCATACAGTTTTCCCCTTCATTTCATATTTGGAAATTCTCTTAAGACAAAAGGAAACAATGTCTTTGATTGCCATGCTGGTATTAAAAACACCATACATCGGTTTGATTAACAACAGGAATGAATTAGCACACATACTTCAGAGGGTAAAAATTCAAAATTGAGGCACAAGCAAGAACATGTTTTCCTCCCAAAATTTCCAGCCTTATGTTGCTGATTGCTCAATCCTTGGATTTCATCAATTTGTATCTCTATTGCACATTATATTATAATCCCTTCATTTTCACTGATTTCCAAGTTCTCACTCCTCTCATTGAGTACAAATTTCTGCTCTTAATAAGGCCATCATTCATATAGATTAATGCCTACACTCCTTCAGTTTGCCCACAAAAGGATCTTAGAATATTTTATTCTCAAATATGAGTTCATGCCTTAACTGATGATACATCTTAAAAAGACCCTATTTACAAGTGGGCTCACACCCACAGGAACACAAATTAAGATAGCTTATGACATGTCTTTTTTGGATACTCAAAGGAATCTATCAAAGTCTGCCCTCTGAAACCCATAGACATGTTCTACTCACATGAAAAATACACTTATTCCATCCTAATTTCCTAAAGTCTTAATTCAATTCAGTACCTACTCTGTCTTATCAAAATCAGTCATGAATTTGGCCCATCCTTGAAAAAATTCCCCTTCATCTGTGCACCTGTGAAACCTAGAATATAATTTATCATTTCCAAGATATGATGGTGGGATAGGCATATGATATGTATTACCATTCTAGAATGGAGTCATTGGAAGGGAAATTGCGCTTCCAGGACCCAGGTAAGTGTGAAACTGATGAGGGAAATCTCTATTAAATTTCAAGGTCTGAGGGTAAAGCTTTGATGTGTTCTTTGTCCTCTTGCCTGTGGGGATGTCATCCCACACAACCCAAGGGCTTTTGCAGTGGCCATGCTTTCCCAGAATGCTAGGACCTAATCCCAAATCTCTCTAAGCATTGAGGTGGGGACACCCTCCAAGAACCATTTTGTCTTGTCCTGAGGAGAGGTCTTCAGTTGAGTCTTCTGCTGCCGTGGTTCTCTCCATTCCTTCTCTGTCCATCTACATCCAGGCTGGCAGTGCTTCTGTTCATACAAAATTCTCAAATCCTTAATTTGTCATTCATTTTGAGGAGGTTCAAGCCATCCAGGACAAAATGATTTTTCACAGATCATTCCTAGACAAATATACTTCCAATTCTAACTTCCTCTAAAGTGACTGATCCCTTTCGAAAACATTGGTTCACCTAAACCCTTAAATGGAACCCTGAATCTTAGAAATCTTCCCCAGGGAACTTGAAGGGGGGTGACTGAGAGAATTAAAATACATATGCTGTGGCCAAAATGAATAAGGATGGGCTTTATTTCATATTATTAGAGGAAATATAAAGAGAGGATCCCAGAAGCCTGAGGTCAGAGAAAACCATAGGGAAGAGTAAGAAGCAGAAAGTCAGAGGAAACCTGAAGAGCAGAAATAATGGGAGAGAGATCTCCAAGTGACAGCCAAGGAACCCCAAGGATTGTACCAAGCAAGCACATATATTCTAAAGGCTTAGGAGAGAAACTATTGCCTTGTCAATGCCTTAAGTTTGGATTTCCTGCTTTCCAAAAAATTCTTGTTTATCCCATCCCTTTGTTTGCTATATGTTATAGCATCCAGGCAAAGTAAGGCAATGCAAGACTAGATTCCTCTGGGCTTCTCCCAGACAATGATAGACTACTGAGGGAATACTAAGGCAGGCCCTTCATAAAGAGGCACTGGAATCACTGACTGGCAGCTTGGGCTCCAGGATTCCCTGATGGCCTGGTTAGACACTCTATGGACTGCACAGCACTTGAGGAAAGCTCAGCTTCTGTGCCCTATTCTAAAAATAGACAATTTGAACAGGCTAAGAATTTTCCAAAAGTTTAATTGTTGGTACTTTTATGTTTAAGAGTTCAGTCTTCAGTTTTTCTATTATGCTTATATGGTACTATAAGCTGCAAAGATAAACCAGGATGCAAATTCTAAACTTGGCTTGTAAATATCCCCAGCTAAATGCCAAAGCTCATTGTTTACCATTTCTGGATTCCATTGAACATCAGAACTCACTTTAACCAAGTTTTCTACCTTTATATAACAAGGATCACATTTCTTTGAGTTTCCAATACAAATTAATTATTTCCTTCTAAGGCTTCATTATAATTACCTTTAACATCATATTTTTAACAACATTCTGTCCATAATGGATTATGTATTTGCTAAGATGGTAGAAACTTTGTCTTTTCTGACTTATTCTTGAGCATGTCCCAGAAATACTATTAAAATCAGAGTCTCAACTGACAGTCTCTTCAAAGCAATTTAAGTATTTTCTATAAGAATCTTGAAATTCATCTAACCTCTATCCATTAACCGATTCCATACCACTTCCATGTTTAAGGCATATATTATAGCAGCACCCACTTTCTGGTACCAATACGTGTCAGAGTTTTCCTTACTGCTATGCCAAATACCAGGCATTGGTTGGCTTAAAAGCAGGAAATTATTGGCTCACAAGTTCAAAGGTCAGAAATCCAACATCATGGAATCAGCAAGACCCTGCTTTCTCCCTGATGTCTGTAGCATTCCCATGCTGGCTTATCACCATCCTCTACTCCATGGTTTGCATCTCTACCTCCCACCATGTGGTCATCCCACTCTCCTTGTGTATGCTCTTCGATTTTCTTAGGGGCACCTGAGGAGGAAGTGGGTACACTCATAATACCCACCCCATCCCAGACATTGAAAATGATGCAGAAACTGTCAGATCTAACTTTGACAGCAAGACACATATGATTATATAATATATAATATATTTTTATATACACACACATATATATATATAAACCCTAAGAGTAGCAGCACAGTGGCAATAATCTGAAAGCCATTCTTTATATTTTGCTGCATCTCACTCCTTGACCATCTTAGTCAACATATTTCCTGCCTGAATGTAGAGGAACCTGGGCTTGGTGTGGGACCAACCCAGGGAGAGAACTGGGGTCTCTGAGAGTTCAGAAAGCACCCTACTCCCAGGATCCCCTAAGACAAGAGCTGTCCCTCATCACCTTTCATTTTACATATTTACCTCCCACATGCAAATGGCCACATGGACAAACACAGGAAACCACAGCACATGTAAACTTAAATTCAGATTCCACTTAAGTCTTGATACTATTTCCTGGGCATCATGGATTCATCCACAAGATCATGAAACCTTTGTGGTTCTTCCTCTTTCTGATGGCAGCTCCCAGATGTGAGTGTCTCGGGGATTCAGACATGAAGGTAATGGGAATGGTGCATCTGAGCACAGGACTCACTGTGATTCTCCTTGTCCTCAGGTGTCCTATCCCAGGTGCAGCTGCAGGAGTCATGACCTGGCCTGGTGAAGCCCTCACAGACCCTGTCCCTCACCTGCACTGTCTCTGGATTCTCTTTAACCAGCAGTGATGTGAGCTGGATCCACCAGTCTCCAGGAAAGAGGCTGGAGTGGATTGGTGAGATGAATACTGGAGGAACTACATACCACAATCTGACTCTTCAGTCCTGACTTGGTATCTCCAAAGATACCACCAAGAATAAGTTTATTTAAAACTCAGCAACCTGAATTTCAGAGACATGGCTGTGTATTATTGTGCAAGATGACATACTGTAAGACGAAGCCAGTGTGAGCCCAGGCACAAACTTCTCCTGCAGGACAGAGGGGTGTTGGTCCCAGGGGGAGCTTATGACCACCAAAGGGCACACAGGGAACAAGCCCAAAGGCATATACAGGGAGAGGCTGGGGAGGTGTCTCATGACCTTGCCTAGGGTTCCCTCTTCTTGCTTCATAACAAGTAACCTCCAGACAACAGGCTTTGCACCTTTTCTAAAGGTGCCATTGTGTATCCAAGACTCAAACACAGAATAGGTTTTTATCATTATTCACTGTGTCTGTACATACACATATACGTACATATATATTATATAAAATTATATTTATATTGTGGGATTTTGAACCCTTTTTATGGGTTTGCTTGAATGTGTGAACAAAACTTACATCCACCATCTCTGTGAAGTTATTTTGTTTAACTTGCATCACTTCTCTAAGAATATACAAAGTAAATAGTGCCCACCCACTATAATACAGAGGTCCCAGTACACAGGAGGAAGGAGGAGGAAGAGGGAAAACCTGGCATGGATATAAGGACATCATTCAAATGCCTCACTTTGTTCCCTCCATCTCATGCATCATAAAGGGCCTTGTCCATGCATTTATTTAAAGTTTTATAAATTATGATTCTATGTAAAGACCACACAATTAATGACATCCTTATATCACACACACACACATACATACACAAACAGGATTTTTACAAATACATGGAAGTACATATAAAAGATAAGAATGGCATGCTTAGACCTTTCTTTTGTTATTTCCTGTACAAATCAATCATTTCCAGAAAAGAATGACATCATCCAGAGGATGAAGAAGGAAATCCCTAGGAAAATTTCCCTTCAGAGACAAATAAAAAGGAAAATCTTACTTGGTTAGAACTCTGGAGGATGAAAGAGACTGAACAAAGACTCCACAAATTCAAAATAGAAGAAAAAGAAAAACAAAATGAATGAAACCATTTATATAAAAACATTCCAAACTGTTGAGTTATGTATCAGAACTCTGGTTACCTGAAGACAGGTGGGGAGAGAAATATTATAAGAGCTTGAGGAACTTTAGCAGGTGTGAGATATTTTCATTTTATTGACTGTTATTTTACAGTTTAAATATACAAATTTTATCACATAATTACAAATAAGTAAGCCTACAATTAAGAGAAATAGTTGCGTAGCTGTATCGTGAAAATAAGAGGAAATATAAAGTAGCCATGACATGCCTAATTCAAATAACAATGTGTTATATATATAATTTCATGGGCAGGATGAAATCTAGAGTACAGTTCTAAGATACATTTTTAGAACTTGGGAAACAGTAAGTGTCTTTTCGCTGCCACCGCCATCGCAGCTGCCACCGGAACCTTGGCCGAGTGGTGCGAGCGTGACCGAGGGCCCAGTGCACAGGCAGCGGCCTCCCACGGGCGTCTCAGTCCTGGCTGCGCGGCGGCTGCACCCGCCCCCTCGGCACCCCGGCTGGCGTGCTCCATGGCCAGCCGCTGGCCCCAGAGCAATGCCCCCGCCGCTGCTCCCGCGCCTGCCCCGCGCCACCTGAGGACGTGCTGAGGACGTGCTGTGGCCAGACCTGAAGGCAGTCCAGGCTGGAGAGCAAGCCAGGGACCACCGCGGCCGACCGCGCCCGCAGCTCGCAGCCGCCAGTCCCTGGGTCCGTCCTTGCGCCCGCGAGCTTGGCGGCCGGTCCTGGAGACGCGGCGGGGCCAGGCGCGCCGGTCCCGCGGGGGCGGCACGTGGATGGTTCCGCTGGTGGCCTGGACCTAGCAGAAGGGGCCACCAACGCCCTGTGGGTGCACATATCGGAGACCTTGCAGGGCGTAGGCCGCGGCGGCTCGACCTCCACGTCCTATTTCTCCTCAACTCGCCGGCGCTGGACCCCACGGTGGCGGCCCTGCTGGGCGGCCTGGCTGGCCCCGCGCTGTCCCCAGCCGCCTCTCCCCGACCGCCCCTCAGGGCTGCGCCGCCCCAGCGCTATCCGCCCCCCTCCCTCGCACTGCTAACGGTCCTGGGCCCCGAGGGTGGCAGGCGCCTGCACAAGTCGATCTCGCTTTCGTCTTCCTCGTCTTCCTCGTCGTCCTTGTCCTCGTCTAACTCCGAGAGCCACGGCTTCTCGTCGTCGTCCTCCAGTAGCACCTCGCTCGACGGGCGTGGAGACCGCGGCGGCATCTTATTCTAGCCGAGGGCCCTGTCGCCGTCCAGGCGCCGCCAAAGGAGTCTCTGCACCACGCGATCCCGCTCCCGCAGGCTCCTGCAGCACCCGGTCCACCCGGGCGGCCGGAAAGGCCAGCACCTACGACCTCAACTACGTGCTATTGGGCAGCCGTGGAGAGGCCAATCCAGGGCCCAGGAGCCGCGACAGGAATGCCGTGGAAGAGCGGCGGGTACAGCCCGGACATCCAGGGTCTTCACGAGGAAGTAATTGACTTTTATAACGTCATGTCCCCATGTCCTGAAGAAGCAGCTTTGAGGACAGAAGTGGTTAAACGGATTGAAACTGTCATTAAAGACCTTTGGCCAGCAGCTGACGTACAGATATTGAGCAGCTTTAGCACAGCACGGGCCTCTATCTTCCGACCAGTGACATAGATATAGTGGTCTTTGGAATGTGGGAGCGCCCACCACTAAGGCTGATGGCGCAGGCACTGCAGAAACACAATGTGGACAAGCCGTGCTCCATCAAAGTCCTCTACAAAAGACAGTGCCCATAATAAACCTCATTGACCAGGAGACTGAAGTGAAAGTGGACATCAGTTTTAACGTACAAACGGGTGTGAGGGTAGCAGAGTTCATCAAGAACTACATGAAGAAGTAGTCCTTGCTGCCTTACTTGATTTTAGTGCCAAAACATTTCCTCCTGCAGAGGGATCTGGATGACATTTTTACAGGTGAAATTAGCTCTTATAGCCTAATTTTAATGGCCATTAGCTTTCTACAGTTGCATACAAGAATTGGTGCCCAGAGAGTGGATGGAAACTTCGGATGCTTCTCATAGAGTTTTTTTTAACTATATAAACGAATTTTTAATTACTTGAAAACTGGTATTAGAATTAAAGAAAGAGGTGCCTACATCGCCAAAGAGGAGATCATGAAAGCCATGAAGAGTGGGTAAACCCCTCCATGCTGTGTATTGAGGACTCTTGCTGCCTGGAAATGACATGGGCAGAAGTTCATACCTGGCCAGGCAGGGGAAGGAGGATTTTGAATATGACTACATTGTTCTTAGCCACTCTGTGTCCCCACTGGCCAGGTCCTATCCAAACAGAGACTCGGAAAGCACTTTAGGAAGGATCATCAAAGTAACTCAGGAAGTCGTTGGTGGATCAAAGAGAAATGGGGCAAAATCAGTTTGTAGCCTATTTTTGACAACAGGATTAAGATGGAAGAGAGAATCACCATGTGCAATGGGGAGCAGACCCAGAGCCGAGTCACTGAGTCCCCCTATGGCCAGCATTTGGTGCTGTACCTCTCCAGCCCCCAGCTGCTCTCCTCTCACTAGTCTGCATCTTCTGTGTCTTCCCTCTCCAGAAGCAGTGTTGATTCAGGCACCCTGCCCTGCACAGCTCCAAGCATTTACCAGCTCATTCTACAAGCCCTGACACCACTGTTGGCTAGTCTTCCCACTGTTCTGCCTGAGCCCAGCACCAAAACTCATCCTGTGGCTTCTAGAACATTGATAATGACAACCAACAACAGCCTAGTTTTTACCATAACTCCTCCCACCCTCAGGTCACCCTTTTCCTTGCCAACAAGTGGGCCTTGAAGGAACTCCACCTTTGAATGCTGTCCACCACAAGGCTTCCATGGCCATCCCATGGTGTCTCCTAACCCACTGTCCAGCTTTCATCTGTATCACAAGCAGCACAATGGCATGAAACTGTCTGTGAAAGGCTTGCATGGCCACAGCCAAAGCAGTGCCCACAGCTCTGTGGGGAGTGGAGGCATGCAGCCACCTGCAGACAACAGAGGACACCACCAGTATAACCACACCTGCTGGAGGAGGAAAACACACACAAGGGACAGCCTACCTGTCAGTCTCAGCAGATAAGAGCTCCTGTCACATTGGCCCTGTGTGCCCTCTCGCCATTTTTACAGATGGACACTGAGTGGCCTGGGGCTCTCTGCAGGGATCTGAGGCCAACATTCAGCACACCAGCCTGTGGTGTTCTCTAGCCATCTGCCAATCACTCTGGTGCCTATCTGTGTGGTGGTGATCATGTCCATGCTCAAAACAACTTGTGCTTGTCTGAGAAGTTTTATTAAATGTGGATTCTGTTTCCTGCTTTCCATGATGGTTCATTCAGGGCAAAAGTGGCTCTTGATCAAGAACTGAAAGGACATGAAGTGTATTTGCATTGTAGTCATGATGTCTGTTTTATTGCGGTTTGGGTATTTTGGTTTTATATTTGTCAATGCTGCAGAGGAGATCAAACCCTTTGTGGTTTTCTTTCCTGGTGGTGTTGGGAGGTCACAATTGTTTTATTGCCTTCATTTTATTTTAAATTCCAGAACTATTTTTTTAAATGTAAGTATTAAACATGTATGATTTGTGTAATAATTCAGATTTTTTTTTATTTAACTTCATATTTTCACATTATATTTAAGGGAGGAGAGCTTTTTAAAACAAACTTAGGTCCTTTCCCAGCTGCCTTTTCTAAGTTGGGTTCACCCTGTTGGCTGGTTGTCTGAGGAGTATTGTTATGTACATCAAGTTTGAAGGGTTCTGGGTTTTCTTTTTTATGCCTGTACTTTTGGCCATAAGTCAAGCTTCTTGACTCAAGGTGAAGGAGCAGAGCCAGACTTACCATGTCAGGAAGTGCTCGGCTCCACAGCTTGTGACAAACTGCTTGGTGGGCTCTGCTGATTTGTTCTGACCACAGAGTTTTAATGTTTTTGGTTCTTGATTCTTTTAAACTAGACAAAAAACCCAGCATTTAAATTGCCAGAAGTATTACTTTCTAAGGGGAGAAAGGTTGTCACATTATAAAATGTGGTGAAAAAAGTGACTTTTGAAATGCTTCAGTTTTATTAACAAAACCTATAAGGGTGACCTGGTGAATATCATTCCAGAAAATGGTGCCTAGTTTCAGGAATGTGGAGAAAGGAATTTTGTTGATTCCATTCAGGAATCTGTATAGCAGTATGCATTAGTTCTAAGAGCAAACTTAAGAAAAGTGCTTCAGCTGCTCTGAGCACAGTGAGGGAGGGCTTCTGGTGTATTGCAGGAGAGCCCAGTGAGGTGCCCAATGTCAGATGCATACAGGTGTACTATGCAAGTGGACTCTGCCATGACAACCACTGTCCTTGCTACCTTGTATTGAACAAGAATATCTCCATCTTGCCTAGCCTTGGGTTTTCAGAGCACCACAGTTGTCCTGGGCATTGGCTGCATTGTGTGGGTCATGTGACTTCCTGGTTTTAATGTGAGGATTTGGGCCCTGCTGAGCACTGCAGGTAGAGCAGTGTTTGAATTCCACTAGTGGAGCCTGCTGAGATGAAAGCTTGTTCCCATGACATCTGATGGGCATGCAGGAGTGGTGACTTTGAGAGTTGCTGCCTGTAACTGTCAGACACCCATGAAGGGAAGCTTTACCTTGCCAGGCATTTGCTCTCCTGGAGCAGGACTGGCCTGCATGGTCATTGAAGCCAGCAGGCACAGCTGCAGGGTTTCCAGAAAGCATTCCATGATAGAGTAGCACATATTTTTTTCTTCAGTTCTTGATGATCAAAAGTTATCAAAAATACTTAAATTGTGAACCTATAAATAAAGACACATTTATGAAAACAGATACATAGGCCTGTATTAATCTCTACACATTAGCAATTTTGACTATAAACCTACATTAAGGAAACCACTACAAGGTGCATCCCCCAGGGTGTGCATTTTAAAGCTCTAGTCCTAACACAGGGATCCTGTTCTGTTTCTGTCTTAGTGAACCAAATGAACTGGCCTGGCAACCACTGTGATATGTGCTACAGGCTTAGCAAAATAGATGATGTTTTGAGTGTGTGGACAACAGTGTGAAAGCTAAAATTGATATATTTTTATGTAAACTTCTTCTATTCTTTGATTTTTAATAAACTTTGTAAACAAACAAAAAAGAAAACAGTAAGACAATATCCTATAAAATCACAGACAAATCCTATAAATCACAGATTTGTCCAAAAATTATTTTTGTGAATGGTCTAGAGATTATCACTTATCAGACTGAGAGGTATTCTGTGAAAAGTTCTTTACTTTCTAGATATGTAGGTCTGTTTTTGGTAATATAGGGTGCATCATTGTGAGATTCCCACACAACCTACAAATATTGTAGGATAATTATAGTATTAAAAATAAAACTGTCACAAAAATATAAAACATAAAACATCCTTTGGGCTTTAGGAATACATTGTGAAGAATAAGAGCCAAAAAATGTACTTGTCTATAAACATCAACTTTTCCTCATAGTAAAGAATGGTTTATCCAGAGGATAGGATGCCAATCCAAGGGGTGTATGCATGAGCCACAGTAAATCATTCCAGGACCATAGACACATGAGTAAGTCATAGGCAAAAGACCAAGTGATAGAAAGCATCAAACAACATAAATATTCATAAAAATATTCAATCCAACAAGTCTTCACAAATAAAAATTTTGAGATTAGAATATTATTGTTGTGTTAAGACACTGAATATTTGTCTGTTTGGTTATGCAGCATGAGATATAAAGAAGCTTTCCATTTATTTCACTTAATGTGGAGAGAAAAGGGGACTGAGATATAGATACACATGAATACAAAGATGGTGATTAATTATTTAGCTAGTTTTTCAAGGACCAGGGAGGGAGAAGTTTGGCTTATCATAGAAACAAAATGCTAAAGAGAGTGTCTCATTAATGTCGGTCAAGGAGCTTGCACTGCATAAGTGGTGAAAACCAGGAGAACAGGATGTTCAATGGACATACGGTATCAGTCATTCTAATCATCCTAGGGCTTGCATTGGGTCCTTGAAAGAACAGCATGCCATCCCATATGGCAATTCATGAGATGCAAGATGGGCTTACAGGAGTGGGTTCATCCTCCAGTTCACCATACATTAAAAGACAAAAGACATGTGATATAGGTGGGACAGGGGCAAGTGAAAGAGCTTTAGATTTTTTTCTGATGTGGACTTCTGAATATTTTCTTTATATCTGTCTTCTGAAATTGTTGTGATAGTTACAGATGATATCAATGTATTTGGGATTATTCTGCATTGACAGCAGTCTCAATTTATAGAGTCTTGACTCATAATGGTGCAAACCAGCTTTAGTGAACACTTCCAGTGAATCAGGCAAAATATTGTGAATTTTTAATAATACTACATTTAATATTTATTTCAACCCTTTGAAAAGTGTTGGATATTGACATTTGTGTGTTAGGAAATTTACAAAGTAGTTTTAGAAACTCTTAGGAAGTCACACAGCTGGTAAGCCAAGAATCAATGATTGGGCATCTCTCAGTTTCCCTCATCCTGATGGCCATTTACACACCTACAACACTGACCCTTCCAAAATCTCTGTTGTTTATACTGAGCCCCAAGAAGTATACAGCCTTGATCAGGCCAAGGTTAAGACATAACAAGGAAGCAGACTTCAGAAACTGGGTAAAAGTAACAAGTGTGTTTTGGTTGCAACTGACAGGAATAATTCTACTTGTCTCCGGGTGTCCTGCCCCAGGTGTGATGCAGGAGTAGAACTAATGGCTGGTGAAGACCTTGCAGACCTTGTCCCTCATCTGTGTTACTTATGAATTCTCCATCATAACCAGTCATTATAAGTGGTAATTGATGTGCCAGTCACAGTGTATAGACTGCAAAGGATGGGTCCTTGTTACTACAGTGGATCATCATAGGAAAAAATCTATGGCCTTTTACCCAGGGTCACATCTTCATCACCTATGTCAGGTCCAAGAATGATGACTTTCTGAAACTGAACTCCATGTCTCAGAATATGGCAGTATGTTAGTGTGTATGAGACACAAATGAGAGGAAGGGAAAGTGACTCTAGACAGAATCCTTCTATGCAGGTTATTGGGAGGATCTGGGCTACAGGGGCCACTCAGGACCCACCAAGCAAAGGGCCCAGTGTCAGGATCAGGGGCAGATAAGGTCTAGGAAGGGGCTTCCTGTAGTGGGCAGGGGTTACCTCTCCTCTACTAGCTCTTATATACCCCCAGGGCACCTTCTTGCTTTGGGCTTTTTAGCTCTATTTTCTCACATACTCATCATAGGCAAGGTAGGAGGAAGTGGCATTCTCTATTCCCAGCTGGGAATTATAGTCAGTAAGGAATTTTCCTTCACCTGGTTTCTATGTGGTGCATCATTTCTTCTTGACAAACAGAATATTCTGAGGATTATCATTGGTATACATGTAAGGATTGTGATTGGTAAGCATCCCCCCACCCAAAAAAAACCCACCAGTTCAGTTTATGTGTCTCTGTGCTGAGTTCATGTTCTCTTCCCTCAGACAGGTCTACTCTACCTATGTGGGAGGTTTCTTCTCAGATTCTGTGGTTTTTCTGCCCTAAAAGAGATTTTCCATGAACCTCTACAATAGTGATTCTAGGGAAGTTTCCTGACTCAGATATCTTTCATTGAATTGAAGTTTGTCTATGTTTGCCCAATTGTCCCAGTACAGGTTCCACAGTAGTATAGTTTGATGAGTTCTTAATTGCACCTGAGGTCACTACATACCCCCTCATTGTCAAGTTTAGAAAAATGTAATGCAGTAAGTCATTCTCCTGTAGAACCTCAAGTCTGCCTTCCACCCACAGATGGATCTCCCAGTCTTTTCATCCTGATGAGTTCATGCAATGGTTTTCAGGTTGAATAATCGGGGTGATGGTGTATGAGTCAATATGGATGGCCCTAAAATTCCAGGGTTAGTTTTGTCTCCAAGAGATATTTGATAACATCTGGATGTCTGGAGACATTTTTGACTGCCACAACTGAAGTTGGGTACTCCTGGCATCTAGTGACAAGATTCCTTCAATGCTGCTAAGCATCGTGCTATTTACAGGACACCTCCCACAAAAAGAGTTATCTGGCCCCCAATACCAATGGGGATGAAATTTAGGAATCTGAGATAAAGACTACATTTGCTCAAAAATTCATGGAAATGTGCAAGTGTAGAAGATTAAGTTTGTTGCATATAATTCATTCCTCAATAAACCTGGAAAAGGAAACAGCAAACCCTCATGTATAAACTCAAAGGTCACCACTCCTCATTCAAACAGCAAACCCTCATGTATAAACTCAAAGGTCACCACTCCTCATTCAAATTTTCTGAGTATTTCCAAATACAATTTTAAATTCATTTGATAGTTTCCAAAATTATATGTAGATAATTGAGTGGTAAAT
>JAQZBX010078687.1:0-14083 GCA_029593785.1 Cabassous unicinctus
GGAGCTTTCGGAGCATCTCATCTTGTGTCTCTCCTTTTATGTCATCATCTTGCTGCATGGCTCCCGGGGCCTGGCGGCTCACCAGCACACAAAGCCTGGCAGCCCATGCATGTTCTATATATATTTTTTTATTTTACTGGGAGGTCCCGGGGATCGAACCCAGGTCCCTCCATATGGCAGACGGATGCCCAACCATTTGAGCCACATCCGCCCCCCTCATAAACTATTGATGGGAGTATAAATTGGCACAATAACTTTAGAAGCAATCTAGTGAAGTCAAAGATGTGACCACCCTGTGATCCATAAATTCTACTTCTAGGTAAAGAAATTCTTGCACATGTGCATAGGGAAAAGTTTAAAATATTATTAATAGCAGCTTCATTTTCAATTGCAAAAGAATGGGAAACAATCTAAATTTTTATCAACACTAGAATAAAAAATGTTATGGTATAGTCAAACAAGGAAATACTAAATAGCAGTGGAGATAAGTGAATTGGAGCTATTGTATCTACACGGATAAATTTCACAAATACAATGTGGAGTGAAAAAAACAAGTTGCTATAGAATACAAAAAGGTGATACCTTTTATATAAAGGTAAAAGCATGCAAAACAATATCATCCTGTTTAGGTACACATACATATGAAATAAAACTTTTAAAAATGCATAGGAATAATACATTCCAAATTCAGGAAATGGGGTGGTGGGGTACAACCAGGATTGAGGAAGAATACACAGAGGTCTTCAATTTAGTGGTTGATAGGAGTTAATTAAATTATTTTATACCTTTCAATCTTTGTACCTTTTATATACCTGAAATATTTCTTAATATTTCATTATTAACGTTTAATATATATTTTGTATGACTGAAGAATTTCATAATAATTTAATATTTAAGAAACACTACTAGAAGAATCAGCCAAAAAAACAAAGGAAGAGACATGAGTAAGGAAATTAAGTTGGCATTTTAGGATATCAAGTCCTCACCTCCATGATGTCTGTGAGCATGCATATGGGCCTGTATGTAAACTTGCTTTAATATGCTTTCATATACCTAATTCACATTCTAAATACTGTGGGGAGAGCACAGTTTTTGTGAAATCTCTTGTGGCATAGTTGATGTTACGGCTACTTTGGAGTTCTGTTGGGAAAGCACATTGTTCATTTAAAACGGGAAAAGAAAACAATTAATTTTCTCCCCAGCCCTACAGCAGTGATTTAAAAACATCTTTTAGGAAGCCAAATAAAATCTTATGTAGAATTCAAATAACATAAACTGGTAAAACTGCATTTTTTCTGGGTAAAGCTCAGGTAGAAGCCTGTACTCCTACAATTCTTCCCCCTTCTCTATCTCAGTCTCAAAGCACCTCTGCAAGATCTTAAGACATCATAGAACACAACTGGAATATCATTGCTCTAAAAAAAGCACTTTCTGATGTATGTTTTGTAGAAACATCAGTCCTGAAAAATGTTATATATTATTAGGATTCCATGGTCATATATGTTTGAAATACGCTATCCCTCTTGTTGGGAGTTCACAGTGAAAATAAAAGCTCTGAAAGACGCTGCAACAAAGAAAGCTCCCTAACTTTGTTTGACCTGGCATTTCTCAAGCCTAAGCACAGAACACTCTTCCTCACAAAATAGCTTTAGACCATAAAACAAGTGTTTTTCCAAGAAGATAGTCAATATTTAGTTCAATTTCAATATAATAAACTTACAATTACTAATAAGTCTTAACACTGCCCAAATCCTTATTTTTTTTCAAATGTGTTTCTGAAACTTTCTCAGTTAAAAATCAGGTTGGTCATCTACTTACTTATTTGTTGAACAAATACATACTTATCCTAAAGAGGGGACTTTAGATGCAAGAATGAATGAGATGCACACTGTATCTTCAAGGAGATAAAAATTCATGTCTTGCATTTTTTTTTTTAAAGGCAGGCATATTGATGACAAAACAATGTAAATTCTTCAAGTGTATATTGAACTTAAGTGAGTTTGACATTTCTGCAACATATCAAGAACCCAAAATCTTTATAAGCTGATATTTGATCCAAGTTTAATAAAGTACATTAATAATGATAGATAATTAATGTTTATTGAATTAATGAATAAACAAACGCACACACACACTGAATAAAGTAAACACATTTAGAAGCCAGGACAAATCTGAGCGAGACACAGAGATTGGCATCATGGGAAAGGTCTAGAAAAGTTGAGGAGAAAGGCAATATCCACAAAGCACTTTAATGAAATATAGTTTAAGTTTCCGTGCTAGCTACATGTTTTAATTACTATCCTCTGTAAAAGAGAGCTTATATTAAACAAACACACACACACAAAAAATCCTTATAAATGCCAGAGTTTGCCATGTTCAAATAGGGACTTGAGTGTTTACTAGAAATTTTTAATTAGGATCTCCTTTTGTAAAATATTTGTTGCCAGAATTCTAGGACCCTGGTGTAGGAATTTGTTTTATAAGGAACTAAAGTGTGAAAGTAAGATTCTTATAAAATTTTCCTTTGGAATATGGGATTTCCCCTCATTTTTAAGATAAGAAAACTCAGTGGTGCTCCTATACACCAGCAATGAATGATCCAAGAAGAAAATCAATGAAACAATTCCATTTACAAAGCACCTGAAAGAATAGAATATCTAGGAGTAAATTTAACCAAGGATGTAAAGAACTTTTACACAGACGATGACAAAACGTTACTGAAAGAAATTAAAGAAGACCTAAATAAATTGAAAGATATCCTGTACTCATGGATTAGCAGACTTAATATCATTAAGATGTCAATACTACCCAAAGTAATCTACAGATTCAAGGCAAACCCAGTCAAAATTCTAAAAATCTTCTTTTCAGAAATGGAAAAATTAATCGCCAAATTCACATGGAATGGTAAAGGTCCCAGAATAGCTGAAATCATTTTGAAAAAGAAGAGCGAAATTGGCTGACTCACACTTCCCATTTTCAAAATTTATTACAAAGCTACAGTAATTAAAACCATGTGATACTGGCACAAGGACACACATATAGACCAATGTAATAAAACTACACACATATGGTCAATTGATTTTTGGCAAGAGTGCCAATTCCAGTCAACAGGAAAAGAATAGTCTCTTCAACAACTGGTGCTGAGAAAACTGGATATCCATATGCAAAAGAATGAATGTGGAGTGTAATAGTTGAGAGGCTGAGAGAGAGGCGTGGAGGAGAGGAGAAAGATCAGCCATAAGCCTGATTGACCGCAGCTGAGCTTGGGGAGAAAGTAAGCCTGCAGGGGTCCAGAGACCCAGACTGGCAAAACCACCATTGTCTCTTGCCACATGGTAGGAGTTCAGGATCGCCAGCAGCTGACCTGCGGTGAGACTGCATCTCTGATGATGCCTTGATTTGGACATTTTCACAGCCTCAGAACTGTAAGCATTTAATCTAATAAATTCCCATTATAAAAGTCAATACATTTCTGGTTACATTGCTCCCAGCAGCTTTTTTTTTTATATATATATATATATTTTTTTTTTTTAAATGATGCTTAGATTACATAAATGTTACACAAAAATTACAGGGATTTCCATGTTCCCCACCTCCCACACTTCCCACAACATCCCACATAAACATCTTTCATCAGTGTGGCACATCACCTGCGATGGATATACACATCCTGGGGCTCTGCCACTAAGCATGGACCATAGTTCACATTATAGACCACACTCTCTCCCACACAGTTCTGCATGTTACATGCTGATGTAAAATGGCCTATATCTGTCATTGCAATGTCACTCAGGATAATTCCTAAGTCCTGAAAAAGCACCTGTATTACAACGGCTTTTCCCTTCCCTGCCCCAAAAGTGTCCAGTGGCCACTGGCTCACTCTCACTGTTGTAATTTCTTCCATTGTTTGAATCACATTATGTCTACAACAGAATACTATTAAGCCCACTCTAGTCCATAGCTCTTCCCCCAATCCTGAGGAGTTTGGGATGGTGATGTCTACTCCACCTCCAAGAGAGGGGGCTTATATCCCATGGATACAGTGGTTGGGATTATCCTGCCTGCAGCTGCAAGCTCTCTCATTGCCTGGGATGGCCGTTGTCCATTACCGTCTCCTCACGAGGTGACTTGGGTGAGTCCATTGAGCCGTAGAGTAGGAGTTGCAGCTCCACTGAGATTCCAGGCACAGCTGGCACATGGGCAGGCCAGAGGCTCTAGTCTCTGGAAGTACACCTACAAACTCCAGCATCACATATAGGTTTGAATAGAAGGGACTGATGGACCAAGTGCAGGGAGGACTTATTTGAGTCCAACTCTGTCACTCTCAGGAGCACAGATTCCAAAGCTTTTTAACAAACTAAAACATGAACCTATCCCCAACAACATATACAAAAGTCAACTCAAATAGGTCTATGACCTAAATAAATGAACTGAAACTATTAAACTCTTCAGAGAAAATATAGGGAAATATCTTCAGGGCTTTGTGGTAGCTTGGAGCTATGTATCCCAGAAGAATGTCCTTAAATTTAATCCATGCCTACGGGTGTGAACCCATTGTAAATAGGACCTTTTGATGAGATTACTTCAGTTGGGGGTGACCCAACTGACCCAGGATGGCCTTAAGCCTATTACTGCGAGCCTCAGAGAGAAAGCCACAGGAAGCAGCCAGAAGCCAGACGTCAGTAGAACTGAGAAGCTAGGAAAGACCACCATGTGCTTTGGTATGTGACTGAAAAGTCAAGGACAAAGGATATAACCACAGCCAGCCCTAGAATACTACAGTCTTTGGGAGAAAGCATTGCCTTATGATGCCTTGATTTTGGACTTCTCCTAGCCTCAAAACCATGAACAAATAAATTCCTCTTGCTTAAGCCAACCCATTACATGGTATTTGCTTTAGCAATGAGGAAACTGAAGTAAACCTTGTATTAAGCAATGTATTCTTAGACTTTATACTGAAAACATGAGCAACAATAACAAAAAGATAAATTGGACTTCATCAAAATTAAAAACTTTTGTTTAATGTATTATCTGCCCCCCAGCATGGGACATGATTCCTGGGGATGAGCCTCCCTGGCAGCGAGGGTTACTACCAAGCACTAACTAGCAATGCAACTGGAAAAAGACCTCAAATGAAAGGGGGAAAGGATAAAGACAAATGAGTTTATATGGCTAAGAGACTTCAAAGTGAGTCAGGAGGTCATCCCAGAGGTAACACTTACATACATCTCAGCAGGCTCTCATAGATTGCCAAAGTAGATACTACCCCAAATAGTGTGACTCCTGAGGGCTCTAGAGACACCCAGGTCCTATGGTCAGGGCAGATAGCTCCAGAGTTTGGTGCCTTGCCAGTGGGCCCTACTTTGGAGTCTGTGCTCCTGAGAGTGACAGAGTTACGGTTTCCCTACACATGGCTCATCTGTCCCTTCTATTTAAACCTATACTTGGTGCTGGAGTTTGTAGGTATAAGTCCAAGAGAATGGAATCTTTGGGCTGTCCATGTGCCAGTTGGGCCTGGTGCCTCAGCGGAGCTGCAACACCTACTCTCCAGTTCATGGGACTCACCCAAGACAACTAACAAGGAGGTGATGATGGACAACCAAGGAAATGAGAGAGCCTACAACTGCAAGCAAGAGAGTCCCATCCATCAGCTGTATGGGATCGAAGCCCCCTCTCAATTAGAGGTGGAGTGGACATCACCATCCCAGAATCCTCAGAATTGGGGAATGAGCTATGGACTAGAGTGAACTTACTGGTATTCTACTATAGACTTGTTGTGATTCTAGAAATGGAAGAAATTACAGCATTGATGTGGAGGCAGTGGCCACTGGAGGCTCTGGGGGCAGGGGGAGGGGAAGACAGGTGTAATGCAGGGGCTTTTTTGGGACTTGGGAATCATCCTGAATGGCATTGCAATGACAGATATAGGCCATTATATATCTTCCCATAGCCTGCAGAATTGTATGGGAGAGAGTGTAAACTACAATGTGAACTATGGCTCATGCTCAATGGCAATGCCCCAGGATGCGTTTATCAATTGCAATGAATGTGCCACACTAATAAAGGATGTTGTTTATGTGGGAGGTTGTGGGAGGTGTGGGGAGCGGGGCATATGGGAATCTCTATATTTTGGGGGCAACATTTGTGTAATCTAAGTATCTTTAAAATATATATATTAAATAAAAGAAACTTTTGTGCATGTAAAGATACTATCAAGAAAGTGAGTAGACGGGCAAAAGTGGCTCAAATGGTTGGGCGTCCATCTCCCATATGGAGGGACCTGGGTTTGATCCCCAGGACCTCCCAGTAAAAATAAAGAAAAAATATAGAAAGCATGTGGGCCACCAGGCCCTGTGCACGGGTGTGCCATCAGGCTCTGTGAGCGGGTGCACCGCCAGGCCCCACAAATGGGTGCGCCATCAGGCCCTGCTGAGCCACGTAGCAAGATGATGACGTAATAGGAGAGTGACACAAGGAAGAGACAAGACAAGACGTGCCGAAAAACCAGGCGCAGGCAGTAGGACGCCTCTCTCTCACATCGGAGTTTCCCAGGATCGAATCCCAGTGAAGACAGGAGGAGAAGGATGAGAAGAGAGGACAGGAAACAGACACAGATAATTGCCCAGCAAATGTACACAAAAACAGCAAAAATGGGAGGTGGGGGTGGTAAAAATGGTTAAAAGTAAGGAAAGAAAGGAAGAAGGAAAGAGAAAGAAACTATCACAATGTTCTGTTAAAAAAAAAAAGAAAGAAAGAAAGTGAGTAGACAACCTACAGAATGGGAGAAAATGTTTGGAAACCACATATCTAATAAGGGTTTAATATCCAGAATATATAAAGAACTCCTGCACCTTAATAACAAAAAAACCAACAGTACAATTAAAAGTGGGCTAAAGACTTGAATAGACATTTCTCCAAAGAAGATATACAAATAACCAATAAGCACATGAAAGCATGCTTAAGATGATTTGCCATTAGGGAATTGCAAATCAAAACCACAAAACCTCACATCCACTAGAATAGTTATTATTTTCTTAAAATGGAAAATAACAAGTAAGGATGCAGAAAAATAAGAACCCTTGTATATTATTGTGGATGTAAAATCGTAATGTCCCTGTGGAAAACAGTTTGACAATCCTCATAAAATTAAACATAGAATTACCATATGACCCTGTAATGCCACTTCTAGACATACACCCAAAAAGAATTGAAAGCAGGAACTTGAACAGATATTTATACACCAATGTTCATAGCAGCCTTACTCATTATAGCCAAAAGATGGAAGCAACCCAAGTGTCCATTAACCAATAAATTGATAAACAAAGTATGGTATATACATACAATGAAATATTCAGCTGTAAAAAAGAATAAAGTTTTGATATACTACAAAATGGGTGAGCTTGAAGGCAACATGTTGCATGAAATAAGCCAAACCCAAAAGGATAGATAATGTATGCTTCTGTGCATATTAAATAACTAGAATATGCAAATTCATAGAGACAGAAAATAGTCTACAATATACCAGGGACAAGGGGGAAGGAAAATGGGGAGTTAATGCATGATGGATGCAAGGTTTCTGCTTGGGGTGATAGAAAATTTTGGTATTGGATGGTGCTGAGGGTAGACAGCATTGTGAATATGGTTAATGCTGCTGAATTGTATGCTAGTGAGTGGTTGAGATGGGAAATTTTGGTTTGTATATGTGTTACCATAATTAAGAAAGACAGAGAAAGAGTAAAGAGACAATGACAGTTAAATGCAATACATGATCCTGGACTAGACATTATAATGGAAGAGAAAATGCCCAAAGGGACATTATTGAAATAATTGGAATATTGTTTTTATGCTTTATGTAAAAGTTAAGTTTCTTGAACTTAATAACTTGTTCTTAGGAAATATACAATAACGTATTAAGTGCTCTAGGACCATGATGTATACAATCTACTTTCAAATGTTCAGAAAATTAATAGACAATTCAATAGACAGATAGGGGAGAGATAGAAAGATTTAACAAATGTGACAAAATGTTAAAAGTTGGTATATCTAGGTTTGTGGGTAGGGGTATATTGGAATTCTCTGTATTATTTTTATATTATTTTTGCAACTTTGCTGTTAATTTGAAATTATTTCAAAATTGGAAATTTAAAATTTGTGTTCACTCCTCTACTTTACTGGGTTATATGTAAAGCATCCAATATAAGTTAAATAAACTAAAACATTTACTAGTAAATGGCCAAGCAAAGAAAGAACCCCAAAGGTGTAGGAAGCTCTGTGCTCAGCCCCAGAGCCCACCTTCTTTTTGGAAGCCCACCCATATCCCTAAATCTCAAAGTGCACATATATTAACAACATTTTGAAGGAAATAGACAAAGAGCTGGGAAAGCTGAACCAGTTAGCTGCCACCAAACTCATAGTACATCTCAAAACATTCACAATGCCAAAGTCCCTCCATACTTCAGCCACTCTGCCCCAGCTGAAAAGTTCTTTTCAAGACCTGTAGCATTGGCAAATTCATTTGCCAAAGATGGTGGTTTTGGAATATTTGAAGGGATTTTCTCCAAAGAAGATAATTCTTCAGATGAATCCATAGAAACCTATGAAAGGATTTCGATATCCAAAATAAAAACAAAGAAACAACATCTTAGACACATTTGTTGACTTAGTTTTTACTTAATATCACTTGATTCAACTTGCTGATCACTGTTTTCCACAATGTCTTTCTGAATTAATCTAAGTACTCTGTTAAGTTCTTAGGTAAAATTGGTAAAGGAGTATATAGGTCAAGAAAAATGAATCATGTTAGATTTCCCTTATAATATCTAATAGTATTGTTAGGCACATTTTGGGACTATAGGAAAAGCGCTTTCACTGGGGAAAATAAGACAACACATGTAACAATTACAGAGCAATAAATTGCATTTATATAACCAAATGCTATAGTTGTTGTGGTTCAGACTAGAAATGCAGTCATATAACAGGGATAATGCTGAAGAATATCAGAACTGGGAAGAAGGGCTTTCTAGTTTCTGGTATAATGCAAAGACAGAGAGAACAATGTGCATGTCATGTATGTAGGATAGCAAGAAGACCAGTCTATGTGGAGGAGAATATATGTGTCAGGAAACAATGAGAGAGAGAAAAGGAAAGGCAGGGTGAAGCTGTAGTGTAAAACAGCAGTTGACAAACTATGGGCAGCAGCCTATTTTTGTAATGATGTTTCATTAGAACATAGCCATATTCCTTCATTTCCATATAGTCCATGGCTGCTTTTTCATTAAAATGGCAGAAATGAGTAGTTATGAGAGAGATCCTGTGTTGGTTTCAGTCTTTTGTGGACCCCAGAATATTATGTTCTTAAATTGGACCTATTGTGAACCTTTGATTAGATTAGAACATTTAAGGGATGTTTGATTGCATTGTTCCAGTAGGGTATAGCCCAGAGTGGGTCTTAATCCTCTTACTGGAGTCCTTTATAAACAGAGGAATAGAAAAGCCACAGACAGAGGAACCCAGAAGATGAAGGCAACAAGGTCCAGAGGAGAGGGGAATGGATGTTACCATGTGCCTGATTGCCCACAGCTGCAGCTCAGTGAGAAAGCATCTCTAATGATGCCTTGATTTGGACACTTTGATGGCCTTATTTATTAACCTAATAAATTTCCATTGTAAAATCAAACCCATATCTCGTATATTGCTCCAAACAACATTTAGCAAACTAAAATAGAGCCTATGACCCTCAAAACCTAAAATATTTACTGTCTGTTCCTTTATAGAAAAAAAATTTGCCAATTGTTGGTATAGAACATACAAATATGGGAGTGAGGAACAAACAAGGGACTCAGAAATTCCAAAAGAAATGTTATTTTTCTTTATACTGCCCCAGCCACACATGCAAAACAGATCCTATCCCCTAGGCTCCATAGGTCTTCTGATAAAGGACACGTTATAGGCCACCTTGAAGACAGGCAGGGGGAGTTGATGTAATAGTGGAAATTCTAGGATAGGAAAATGATCAATCTGGATGATTAATCTGGAATAAGAGAAAATAAAGGAGACCTGAAGGAAAAAGCATCAGTTAAAATATTAAATCAATGCAAGCAGGGGCTTTGACAAGGAATGGAGATGAAATGACAATTCAGAGAAATATTTCAAAGGATGACTCAAGCTTTGCTGACAAGTTAGGATGGCCAGGTAGCAAAAGGGAAAGATCAGACTAGGCGCATTAGAATTAGGTGTTAGTACCAGCTCTGCCTTTCACTAGCTTGTGCCTTTGGCAAAGATGCTTTATGGCCTCCACTTACTCACCTAGAAAACTAGGAAGTTGATAGAAACGTTCATATTTCCATGTACGGTTTTTGGGTATCTACTAGGTGTCAGGTACTGAGCAAGGGCATTTTACACATTTACCCCTAATCCTCATGAAAGACTCCGAGGTAGGTATTGCCAAGCCCATTTCACAGATGAAGACACTAGGCTCAGAGAGGTTTTGTAAAGTGCCTGATACGACATAACTAATAAAGTACCAAAACGAGTTTTTGAACTCAGTATTGGTTTCCGCATGTACAAGGAACCAGTAGTACAAATACTCATTTTTCCATAAAAGGTAGTCACTACTTACTTCTGGGAAGTCCTGTATTATCTTTCTCTAAAATACTTTCTCTAAAATCTTTCTCTAAAATGACTTCTCCCTCAGCCCCTCTAAGGCAGTTTCTTAGAGCTCACCAAATAGCCATGTGCTCCTTTGCATTCCCAGATACCTCTGTTGTAGGTTAACTGTGTACTGGCCACTAAAGCTATAGAAGGAAGTGATACAAGCCACTTCCAGTCTTGGCCTCTAAAGACAAAATAATGGCCAACATGTATAGTGCTTTACAGTTCCCAGTGAAGAGGCTTTCATATATAAATGATCTCACTTGGCTCTCGCGACCAATAGTAACTAGAGTTATCATCATCAGAAACATGGTGTGATGGTTAGGCTAATGTGTCAACTCAGCCAGGTAATTGTGTCCAAGTGTTTGGTCCAGCAAGCACTGGGCTAATTGTAATACAAGAACATTTATGGACTTTGGTCTCCAGTGAGTTTACTGGGTGGATGGCTGATTACATCTGCATCAATCAGGGAGATTGCATCAGCAGTGGGTGACGCTTTTATCCAATCAGTTGAATACCTTAAAAGGGGAAGTGATTTCAACATTCAGAGAGAATTTCCCAGCTCGTCCTTGGACAGCCAACTTCTCCCAGAAACTCATCAAGGACCTTTCATTGGACTTTCATAGGAGCCCCTGGTTTGCAGCCTGCCTGCGGAACCTGGACTTGTGCATCCCCACGGTCACATGAGAGACTCTTGTAAAATCTCATGTTATTGACAGATATCTCCTGTAGATTCTGTTTCCCGAGAGAACTCTGACTAATACACATGGGTATGGATGAAGAATCCCATTGCAACGAGAGCAGGTGCTCTGATTATTCTAGAGGTGAGGGGATACCTAAGAAGAACGATGTCCTTCATTTCTGCTTCCCAGCACCTGGCCAGTGCTCAGAAAATAGGAGCCATCCAGTGACTGTTGAATGAGAACTAACGTTTGTGTACCAACGAGTTCAAACTGAACATAAAAGAAGGTTCTTGTAAATAAAAGAAGTAGCTCAAAATTATTTTAAAAGTTAGCAATTGTATCTTTTATAGCCAAAGCATATTTTTCCTCCCCTTAGTAGTGCTTCAGTTTTGCAACCAATGTCAGCTTTAGTAGTTGTTACATAGCAGGTTATAAATTCTCTCTCTCACTCTTTGTGTGTGTGTGTGTCTGTCCGTCTTTCTGTCTCCTCCTTCAATACTCTGAAAGCCCAAATCTGACTCACAAACAGGTCTGTGCACTGCCCTTCCCCTAACCATGACCCCATAACTTAGGGCAGAGCTTCCCTGTGCTCCCAGCCAGTGCTTTCCCACTTTCCTTGTTAGCTCAGGCACAGGACTCTCCACTCAAAGGCTGCAGCAACTCACTGCCCCAAATCTTAGTGCTTTCCTCTCTATTTCCAGACCGACAGCAGCTGAGGGGAGAAGGAAAAGGAACCATTGCAGGATATCTGGATGTTCAGGGCTCTCTGGTACCAGCTACCTGGCACTGGAAGGCTCAGGGGAAAGACATTTTGGATTCTAAGACTGAGAAAATCCTCCCAGAGGGTGGAATGAGGATCCCATGTAGTAGGGATGAGGGAGAATGGGGGGACTCAAGCCAAGGAAAGGAATACAGTGAAAAGAAGCCTTTATCCCTAAGTACCTGGATGTCTTAGAAAAAGAGAGGTTTAGGAAGGGGAGCACAGAAGAAAAGGCTAAACAGGGCTCAGCAGGCTTGGGACAGTCTAGCTGGCGAATCCAGGCTTGGAGAAGGTGGGTTCTAGGTCTCTACATTACAGACAAAAGCTTGGACATGCTCTCTTTGTTCCAGATACTTCCCAGAAATGGATTATCAGCAATTTTGCAGGTGTTGACCGTCCTCCTTCCTGGAAGGTTTCTGAGGGTAAGAAAGACAGGTTCCTCCTGACTACCCACTAAACTCACTAAAGAAGGTTTCTTTTCCAAGTAGATAAAATATGATTGCAAAGTCAATGGCAAGGTGTTCCTGCCCATGTGTGTGCGGGGGGGTGGGGGGGGTGGAATTATATATACACATACATACATATATATATAAAGACACACATATGCATGCATACATATATACATACATCTATGCCTACACAGACATGCACGTGTGTGTGTATCCTACCTATTTGCTTTTGCCCAAACTCTAAATGCCTGTGTGTATGTGTGTGTATTTGGAGGGAGAGGGGTGCACGAATGGAGCTTAAAAGTAACTGCACCAAGATAACTAGTTTCCTGTGCAGATTAAGTCTCTTTCTCATAAAAAATAAAAATTAAATAAACCACTCAGCAAGTTTCCAGAACCTTCTGCAAGCACCAGATTGATCATTTCCTACTCCCTACTATTGCTTTCCCAGTTTTCCTTTTCTCTTCTGATCCCAACCCATTCTCTTTTTTTCCCTTCAGTGTCAATTTCAGTCCCCACACTCCCACCCTGTGCTTGGCAAGTCTGAGCCAGCACCTTTAACAGTTCCCTTATTCTGGGGTGGTTTCTCTTCCGGGTTCATGTGGACATTTAGGAATGCTAAGGAAACTTAATTGGATTCAATCCTCAATCTCGTCAGTATAGTGAGCTGCTCAATTCTCTTGCTTATTCTCTGAACTGGCTCTTTTTTTTTTTTTTTTACCACTTCCACTGGAATTTAGTGAGAAAATGATTTCAACCAGATAAGACAGCCTTCGTGTGATAACAAAAATGAAAATGAATGGTGAAGAAAAAATCAAAAGGTTTGCTCTTGAAGATATAATTTAGTGTCTGGCAGGAATAATTCAAGAAAATTGTGTCCACTTCCTGATCATATAACTAAACAAACAATGAGGGGGGGGAGTCCTGCTGAGAGCCATTTTCACATTAAAAGGTGCTAAAAATGGGCTAGAGCTCCTCACAGCCCTGTTGGAGGCCTCCGTTCAATTTTTAGTCATTTCCTCCCTATCCCCAGACTGGTAACAACTAGTGAGGCAGAGGAAAAGAGAGGTTATAGCTCTGTATTAACCCACTCTGCTGTTCAAGGAATGATTGGAGAGGAAAGGGAATCTTGTTCCTTCCAGATATTTTCCAATGGACACAGGGAAGGAAGCTGAGAGAAAGAAGGGAAAATAGAAAAGATTAGGAAACTCCTTAGGGCTCTTTTTAACTAGAGATATAAAATAAATCTAAGACAAACTAAGCAGTTCTGCATTAGAGGAACTATATGGGATAGGCTTTCACTGGTGCCCAAATGCTACAAAAAAGATGGAAATTAAATATGCTCAGACCTACAACATCAGACATATACGCTTCTGCAAAACTATTGGTGCTGTCTTTTTGTGTCTTAAGATAGTAACCTTTTTCATCAAATGGCTCATGAATAAACATTTGATAAACATGCAAATGTCAGAATCTACAATTAATAGCCTTCTATGGTACTTAAGCAGTCAGAGCTTCCAAAGAAAATATCATGTCCTCTG
>JAQZBX010078688.1:0-14083 GCA_029593785.1 Cabassous unicinctus
AGATTTATTTATTTATTTATTTATCCCCCCCTTGCTGCTTGTGTTTTACTGTGTCCATTTTGCTGTACGTTTTTTCTGTGTCTGCTTATCTCCCCCTTGCTGTGAGGTCTTGCTGCATCAGCCCACCGCGCCGAGCGGGCCGGCCTGCCCTCACGAGGAGGCCCTGGGAAGCAAACCTGGGGCCTCCCATATGGTAAACGGGAGCTCTATCGATTGAGCCACACCCGCTTCCCCACAGTAGACTGTTAATCATAATAAGGATCACTAGGGGCCACAGGAAAAGAACAGGAGTACAAGAAGTTACAACAGAGATGGGATCGCCACAAAGGTAGGCCTGAGCTACGGTCTGACAGATGGAAAAAAGGACAAGCAGGTGGAGTTCCGTGCTGGGGCCAGGGAGGCTGTGGCTAGAGGATGGAGAAGGGTATTTCATCCTAATGGGGCGTGTGGATTTGGAGCGCTGCTCCAGGGAAGGGATGGTCGAGAGAGTCCAAGTCCTCCGCAGATGCAGTCCAGCGTCCTTGCCCTGTGTCTAAGGACTGGCGTCGTGGTCACGCTTTCCATGCAGATGCCACGGCCTCACTACGTGCCTTCCAGGGCCCACCCTCACGTGGCTATTGTGGCCCCAATGAGTGGATCAGACACAGGGACTGAGGAGTCTGAGTCCAAAAGTGATTCCAAACACTCAGACTCAAGTGGGAGAAATTTTATGAATACCTTAACTGATTGGTTTTGCTCTCTCTCTCTCTTTTTTTTTTAGGTACCAGGGCCAGAGATTGAACCCGCGACCTTGTATATGGGAAGCCGGTGCTCAACCACTGAGCCACATTGGCTCCCCTATTATTTCTTTTTTATATATGCATAAGCGGGACATTTGATACAACACTATTACTCAATCAGTCCAAAAGAACCTTTTTATAAGGTAAATTAAAATTCTAAGTGATAAGTGTTGTAACATTTTAATTGGGGACTTTTTTCTTTCTTAACGATTCATAAAATAACATTGCATTTTGCAATTCTTGGTGTCTTAGATTTAATGAAATACAGTAGTATTAACCACAAGCAATTTTTTGAAGGCAAACTTTGTACTATCTGGTGTCCTTTATAGGCATTATACCCTTTATCTTATTCCCACTTTTCCAATAAGGAACTATGGCTCAAACGGCTAAGAAAACACAAAAATGCACATCAGTGCATAGCACTTTCTATGTAGAACCTGCCAATGGCTTCACATTGGAGCTGAACAAAATCTAACTCTGCCTACTTCTCCCACCTTGTGTCCCACCGTTCCCTGCCAGCTCTCCTGTTTATGCTTATCACGTTTGTTTACACGTGCATTCCTCTCTGCCTGGAAGGTGCTTGCCCACCAACCTGACATATGCAGCTCATCCTTGTTATTCAGGTCTCAGCTTAAATGTTACCTGTGCAGAGAGGTGTTTCTGACAACAATAGAAAACCCCTATCACATTGTGGGGCTTTATTTGTCTTTTATTCAAAGTATGGTGATTGAAGCTTAACACACGTACAAAAAAAAGGACACAAAATCTTGAGTACACTTTGATCAATTTTCACAGTGAATGCCCAGTGTAACCACCACCCAGCTCAAGAAAAAGCATAACCAGCCCCCAGAAGTACCCCTTGTCCCCATCTAGTCACTGAACCCCACGGTCACTGCCATCCAGACCTCTGTCAGCACCGATTAAAATTGGAATCCCAGAAGAAGTACTCATTTGTGTGGCTTCTTCCATTCCATAGTTTGTGGAAGTCTTCCTTGCTGTTATGTGGATTAGTTCACTCATTCTCATTGCTGCACAGCATTCTGCTACATGAACAGGCCACATGTATTTAGTCTTTTCTGTTGCTGGTGGTCATTTGGGTGGTTTCTAGTTTGGGGATTTTATAACCAGCGCTGCTATCATCATTCTTGAATGTACTTTTGGTGAGCATCACATGAATTATCACTATGTGGTACGTACTTCTTTGTTTAAGCATTTTCTGTCTCTGTCCCATTAAAATGAAAACCCTGAAAACATAGACCTTCTTTATATTTTGTTTTGTTTTTATTTCTTTTTCAGCTTCTTGAGGTATAATTGGTATATAATAAACAGTATATATTTACAGTGTACAATTTTTTTAAATTTTGACATACGTGTATACCCAGGAAATTATCACAATCAAGCTAATGAACATTCCTGTCATTTCCAGAAGTTCCCTCTTGCCCCTTAGTAATCCCCCTCTCCTTAGGATTATGAAGGATAATGAAGGCAATATGTACCCCACGGGGTGGCTGTTTGGATTAAGGGGAGATAGGCAGGTAAACCATTTTTCACAGAGCTTAACACAAGGTCAAGTCTCAAGAAATCACAGCATTACTATTTAGCAAACATTTAGTGAGCAACTCTGTGTGCAGGAAGCTATGTGAGATGCCTTATAAATACATAAAATCTTGCCTCTTTTCTCTAGTATCTTACAGTCCAGTGGGAGGGAGCAGGGAAGAGAAGAGAAAACACGCAACGACAAGGTAAGGCAGCCCCTTCCACAGTTTGGACCAAGCAGTGGCAATGTAAGGGGAAGCACAGCAGGAGGCCATTCAGGCTGCGGGCTGCATAAACTGGATGTGAATGGTGTCCACTGAAACTGGGCAACATGGAGGCCCCCAAATACAAAGGAATGGAATGGACAGTTCCAAAGGCAAGGGCAGAACTATACTACGCAGGTTTAACTATTAGAGCAACCAAAGGTGGTAAGTAAGAGCTCAATGGTGATGGTGGTCCAGAGTCACAAAGGGCCACTCTTCCTCTGCCCCTGAGACCCCTCCTCAAATTTCTTCTCTTGATTCCTTTAGGCAGACCAGAAATCATGAAATGACTCTACATGTTTCTGCCATTCCAGCTGGGAGACTCCAGTACCCAAGGTTTCCTCTAGCATTAAAAATACTGCAGGCCTCCTAGCTATACTAAGGCTGACGAGTTTCATAAATACCACTATATCGCACAACCAAGGGTTAAAAGCTATTATTTCAGTAGCACAACAATGTTGGAGCTGCTGAGCCTGAATCTCCTTCTGGCAATCACTGAAATAACCTCGTCAACTTTGGAGTCCCCTTCTTGCTCCACAATTATCTGAAGCAGATGGCCAATCTTAAAATACTCTCCCTACTATCTTAAACCACATCAACTGATACATTGTCATGAAGGAAACCATCTGGGTTATTTTTGAAATCCCACTACAGGTTGCTGTCTGCCCATTATTCATTCCTTACATTTTCCTGATCAAATTCTTCTTAATATCCAGTTAAAATTTACTAACATTTACTGTATATCCCAGTATAAAATATGATTAAGGCTTGCCTCTTTATACTTATCATATATATTATACTTGCTTCTTTCTCCATGCAAATCTATTTTTAGTTTAGGGTTTCTAGCAAGACCTATACTCAAAATCATTCTATTATGCATGTCAACACATACAATCTTTATTATATATTCTCCAACTTTCCCCACTTTCATGGCATCTCATTTAAAAATGACCATGGGCATGAACCACGTAATTTAGGGCACAGACGTCCATTAATGCCTTGGGAGAGACGCTCACCAACTGGCCCCCCAACGTCCCACAAGAATGCAATTGCATTACACGGGTAACTGCTTTATTCCCGGGGAATATTGTAGCCCTTCTGTTTTATCCCAAGGTCATTTAGCCTTACTTCTATTCCGTTTTCAAATGCATCCATATTAGCTGCATCTAACAACTGCACACTTAGTTGTCTCGGAGTCCAATTCTACAGCTACAGTTATACGGTCTCAATCATTTGGGGTAGAAATGACTTTGAGTGCAGATTAATGTGGTGTCCTTGTTTACACTAACAGATGGCCCATCACTCACAGTTAGCCAGCAAAAGATAGGCTTTTATACAACTCCTCAAGGTCCTCTCAAGTTCTGCAGGCACTTAGCAAGGGGACAACGGAAAGGATTGTAGTAACTCCTCTTAGTGTCCACCCATATACTTACTGACTCCCACCTGGCAATAGCTGTGTGCCTGGGGGGCTTTTTCAAAGTCATGCAATACTGGAAGTAGGGAGAAGAGCTCTCAGCCAATGACTGCTGAGAACTGGTACATAACTATCCCAGCTCCCTTCCTTTAAGATGGACTAGTTCAGAGGTAGGAGCTTTATACCACTTCCAAGTTCTCCTCAGTTATTAAACTCCAGATCTGATAGCCTTTCCTTCCTTATTTCAGTTCCTCTCTCTCCTGCCGGAGTTCCCTGAACTTCCCTAATAAACTATTTGCTCCTGAACCCTTGCCTCAAGATCTGTTTCTGAGGGGGAATCCAAATGAAAAGAGAGGAGGAAAATGGAATTGGGCTTAACACTTAAAGAAATAATTGTTTTAGTTTTGCTTTTATGCATGGGAGAAAAATCTTAATCAATAGAACCAGGCAGCCCAAACCTGCCACTTACTATCTGTAAAATTTAAATAATGATAGCACTTAATACTAAGCCTAGTGGAAGGATCAAATGAGACAGGGTTGCAATGCACATATACAGCATCTGACAAATAAGCAGTCAAAGAATCTTAGTTATTGTTTCTACCATCGTACTAGCTCTGAGGCTTATCCAAGAAAAGTATGACTTTCTTCTTTCTAGGACCAATCTAATAACTTATTGAATACCTACTATGTGCCACAATTTCATTCTGGAACTTTTGATCTCCAGGAGAAAAACTTATGGTTCAAATTCTGTCAGCATCTACCTGTGAAGCAATCTATTTTCACTGAGGAAATCCTGGAGGAGAATTCACAGGGCTGGGGTAATAGTAGCCTCAGCAGCCCGAGAATGAGGTTAAGGTTTGTACCGGCACCGAAATTCTACTTTCAAGTGAAAAAGTTTGAGGGTCATTGCAAGAGGCACATCATAGGCAAATTGGAATAGCCTGAAAAAAATGGCCCCAAACCATCACATTTCACTATATCTACCTCCTTTCCAATGTTAACTTTGAAGCCACTCTCCTTACGAAGCAGAGTCCATTGCTCCAACCCTTGAATCTGGGCTGGCCGTAAGACTTGCATTGGACAAGAGAATGCATCTGAAATGAGTGTCCCAGGTCCAAGCCTGAGCCTTAAGAGTCCTGTGTGCTTCCCCATTCTCTCTTGGAACCCTGCTCAGATGCCATGTGAACAGCCAACGCAGCCTGCTGAGGGTGAGAGGTATGTGAGCCGGCCAGCCCTGGTGCCCCAAATTACAGCAGGCAGCCACTATATATGTGACTGGGTTGATCCTGGAGCAGCTGGCCTCTGATGGCTCTCTTGATTCCTCCTCTTGTCCCAAACTCTTAATATTGAAGCATTCCAGGACTCAGTCCTTGGGTTCCTTCCACATGTAAACTCATTTGTTTTGGTGGTGTCATCCAATCTGTTGGCCCTAAATACCACCTATATGCTGAGTCCCACATTTGTACCTCTTTCCTAAACTTTTCTTCTGAAATCCAGAATCATATGTCCCTCAAACTTCTCAACATCTCCATTAAGATGTCTAACAGGTATGTCAAAATTGATAATGTCCAAAACTAAACCCCTATTTTCCCCAGAAACTTCTATCTCCCACAGTCTTTCCTTTCTTAGCTGATGACAAGTTTATTCTTCTAGTTGCTCAGACCAAAACCCTTGAAGTTATCCTTGACTTCTCTATCTCATAACCCATATCAATCCTAAGGCAATTTTACCTTATAACTATATGCGAATTGGGTCACTGCTCACCACTTTCACTGCTCCAGTCTTGGTCAGATCACTATCATCCTTAACTTGAATTACTGTGGTGTCCTCCTAACGTGTCTATCTGCTTTCATGCTTTCCCCTTCATCAGAGACGCCAAAGTGACTCCTACAAAATGTCAGAGCCTGCCCTCTGTGCCAATCCCTCCATAGGCTCCCCGACTCACTCAGAGTGAGGGCCAAGCACTTACCTTGGCCTCTAAGGCCGCACATGACCTGAGCCCTCACCTCCCTGACCGCAGCTCCTTCTTCTCTTCCCTCAGTCACTTCGTCCCAGCCACACTCACCTCCTTGCACTTCCTCAAACAAGCCGAGCATTCTACCTCGGAGCTCTGTATGGGCCTTTCCCTCTGCCTTTGACGCCCCCCCCCCATTGGTATCTACACAGGGAGCTCCCTCACTCCTTCAAACGCCACTTTCCCAGTGGAGCCCACCCAGAAACCTCCTATTTAAAACTGCATCCTTTCTCCTCACCCACCCCAGCACCCGGGGCCCCTTTATCCCACTGCATTGTCTAAAGCACATATCACCTTCCGACACCCTAAACATTTACTTGTTTATTTTGCACACTGTTTACTGTCTCTCTCTCTCTCCACAGGAGAGACTGTTATCTGTTGTGCTCATTGGCGTGTCTCCAAATACTTACTTGCCACCCCAGATAGAAAACAGTGGCTCAGTGAGTATCTGTTGAATGAATGGGTGACTTCGAGTAACTATTTAGGAACGACTGTTGTAATATCTGTTTCCTATTTTTCATCCAGTCTGGGCAATAAACAAAGCAGAAGCGAGCAGACAACATCCTAAGAGATACATCCAGCTGTCTTATCTTTATTTAAGCAATTAATTTAGAGCTAAAGGGTTTCTTTTTTTTTTTCTTTCTGTTTTACAGTGACATCTACTGTCACTGCACACCCTGCCTATGTGGAAAAGGAAACTTTCTTTAGTGGGTGGGCTGTGCACTGTATTTAAAATAAAAGCAAACCTGAAAAGAAACAGGAAAACACTCTCTAAAATCTTCTCTCATCCTTCTGTCCCAAGCAAATAAATACTCCAAGGACAACTCTGGAATTTTCTATCTTATTTGTTTTTCATTACTTTTTAGTAAGGTACAATGATATCATTATTCTCAGTTGCCCTGGGTGATTCCGTATTGATTTTGTGATTTTCCCAGCCATTCTACAGTATGGATATCATTTATAAGGTTCTACTTCACTGCTGTGGGCATATTTGCATTCTGAGTGCTTTATATTTTCCAGATGATACTATCACATGAAATATAACAGCATCCTTTTGAGTTTTGACAATCCCTATCTAAGCAAGCTCAACAATATATGATGATTTTTCCATTTTGGTTAAATTCAAATGAAACACTAGAGGAAATTTTTTATACTCTTTCAGTGTTGGGAAAAAATTATTTAAAAAGTTGCTGACGTCTAAGTACGCAAATATTTCCACCAAACACAACCAAACTCTGTCCTTTAAAAGTAACTTTATACCAGCACAGTGACAAAGTGCCTGGTCAAAGCCTGAGCCTTAAAGGTCCTGTGTGCTTCCTCTCTCTTGGAACCCTGCTCAGAGGCCGTGTGAACAGCCCAAGGAAGTCTGTGAAGATGAGAGACACATGAACCAGCCAGCCTCATTACCCCAGATACACAGGACGGAATTATAAAACGCATCTTTCTAAAATACCATTTGCCTTATATTTATTTTTTTTTAGTAGGTACCAGGTATTGGACCCAGGGCCACGTACATAGGAAGGAGCCACTCAACCACTGAGCTGTGCCCACTCCCCTGCCTTATATTTAAATGTTTAAATAAATTGGCCCACCTTATATGAGGATAAAAGGATCCAAAAACATACAACAAATCTCCTCTGATCCAAAGGTAACAAACTCAAAAAGTCTTCAAGGACTAAGGGGATAGTATAAAAAGAGTGAAATGGCCTGGGGTAAACTGTAGGGAATGGTGGGGACTGTGGCAAACTGGCGACCTTATCTTGTCTAGGGGGAAGGCAGCTGCTAGTCATCTACTTAGCTTTGGGGAGCAGTTACCATGAGGAAACATGGTCAGTGTTGTCAAATTTTGCATTTGTCTGTCTATATGATTTTTGTAGGGGAAGCTAAAAATCTGATTTTTTGAAGGGAAATTTCACACTGTATATGCCAATCGGAACATATATAATCACAAAACTGGAAACCGCTCTAAATCAACATTGCCAAATGTTTAGTCCGTAATAGCACACAAGTGTTCTCCTACACCTTTTGGCTTTAAAAGGAGAGCTTGACTAAAGTGCACAGGTAGTAAAAGTCTCTAGTTGCTCTACCCTGATTCCTAGTTGTCAGTGGGTTCTAGGCAGTGGCAAGTGATTATTTCAACCAGTGTAGACTGCTCATATGCCAACACGGGTACTCGTGCAGGAATCCGAGCTAAAGTAAACAACGGTATCTGCACTCATAGAAACTACCTGATTACTGCTTTTAAAATCCCTTTCAGTTATCGCCCGAAAATCTTCTACCTCTGGGAAACCTGCCACAAATATATCCTACCCATAGCCTGAAGAGCCCCCTAAACCCACACGGGGGAACCCCTTGCTTAGACCACTTACTTTGATTCATTTCCCTCCCAAGCCTTAGGGGTTCTTCTCATTTTATAGTGCACCCGTTACTATGGAAACAGCAGTGCCAGAGATTTGGGCAGAACTGAATAAAACCCCAGCTTTCAGTATAAAAATCAACTGATGTTCGTGGGACTGTATCACATAGTGAAATCTCATGTGAAATACAAATATGGGTAATATTGCATATATAAGACTGTTTTTACAAAATATAAATACAAATAAACTAGGGAGATGGAAACAGAATAGCAACTATGTACAGCTGGGGAAGCATAGAAGAGGTAGAGAGGTGATGAGTTTTTGTTTGTTTTTATTATTATTATTGGAAAAGTGAAAATGCTCTAATAATGAATGAAGTGATGAATGCACAACTATGAGATTATACCAAATACCACTGATTGTACACTTTGGATGGATTTATGCTTTATTAATATGTATCAATAAAATTGATTTGGTAAAAAAATTCAATTGATGTTCAAGCAGGAGTCACATCACCAATCAAGCACATTCATACTGGGTTTGGGACAACAGAGCAATAGGTTTAAGTTGCACCTAGTAATCAAGTAACTATTCTTAATGTTTTTCAAGAAGCTCCATTTAATTGCTGAATTGTTGGAAAGCTGGCTCTTGGCTTATGGTTTGTCTTATAGCCTTCTCTCTTCTATGTATTTCAGAATATCTACCTTACATCCACATCCAATATTAGGACTTTTATCTCTCTCCAACTAGAAACAGGGTGGCGGTATTAAACTTTCCCTCCACCTGTCTTTCATTTATAGGAAACAGAAAACTATTATTAGTGTGGTACTTTTTTTGAAAAAATGGAAATGGATTAGATAATTTCTGGGTTTCATTCCAGAATTTTAAATCTTGGCACTAGCCTTTTGCATTTGTACTCTTATTTCTTTGGCCTGGGTAACATTCATTCATCTTTCAACATTTATTAAACACTTGATGTATCTGTGCACAGTGCTGGGTGCTGGAGATACAAAGAGGAGTTCACAGCCTAGTGCAAGAAGAGAGACAAGAAAGAAAACAATGTGGTGAATGCTTTGAGGGAGGTGTCTTAGTCTGTCCAGCTGCTATGACAAACACCACACGATGGGTTGGCTTAAACAAGGGGAATTTATTGACGAGGTTTCAGAGGCCAGAAGTTCAAATCAAGGCACTGGCTAGATCTGTCCTCCTCCCAAGGTCAGGAGTGTTCTGCCTGGCCTACACTCCTCGAGTGCCTTGGCTTTCCTATCACATGCTGATGTCCTCTCCTTTCTCTTCCGGGATCCCATGACTTCTGGCTTCTAGCGCCTCTCAGTGGCCTTCTCTACTTTGTCTGAATTTTGTCTGCTTATAAAGGACTCTAGTAATCAGGATTAAGGTTCACCCTCATTCACTTGGGCCACACCTTAACTAAAATAACATCTTCAGGAGATCTTATTTACTATGGGTTCACACCAATAGGAGTGCGTATCACGACCAAGACCATTTCTAAATTGGGGTACATAGTCTAATCCACTACAGGGGGTATACCCAGAACCTTTTCTTTGCGTGGGGCAAGTAGAGAAGGAGTGGTAGCTGGATAAGGAAGACTTCAATGAGGAGGTGATAATCGGATGTTCATTTTTGGGTGGGAACCAAGTCAAGGAGAATGGTAAGGAGCCTGGCAGTAGGGACAGGAAAAGGCACAGGCCGAAAAGAGCTTTTAAACTGATGAGATTTAGTGACTCTTTCGCCATGAGGGGTCAGGGGAGTGGCTTGTTTTTGGAGTGGTGAGGAGATATAGCACAACTTGGGGGTTCTTGTTATCTTAAAAATGCTCATAAAGGCAAAACAAACAAACAAACCCTACTATTTAACTCAAGTCATGAATAGATGTTATTAGGTATTATTGAAAAATTCCTTGTATTGTTTATTTCCATGTCTCTAGAACCTAGAGAGGAAAAAAACATCCTCAAAACCACGTGGATGAGGAAAACCTGAAGTTTAGTTTCTGTAAGATCTTTTTTTTCTTTACCCCTCCTCCACAAATGTTTTTGTTTTTAGAGGTTAAATCTTCCCCACGAAGCAACTGTTCTTATTTTGGAGGAAGAAACTTTCTTTTAAACAAATGAAGTATAGGTTTTTTACTCTTCCCGGGCCAGTAACTTGCAGTGGAGCTGGAAGATTGGGGGGGGGGGCAGGCAGACAGGAAGGACTCAAATCTAAGAACAATTAGGGAGAAAATCAGACTTTACACAAAACCCATTTGCAGGAGGCAAATGCCCATCCTTAGAAACAAAGGCGTCAAGGTCCATTCAGGAAATAGCTAATGGGTTTCTCAAATAGTATGTTGAACTTGAGTTTTAACTGGAAAGTGAAGCTAACAACTTTTGGGATTATATATGCGGGATTGAAGTGTGAGTGTTTTCTCTTTCTCTCCCAATCTCTCTCTGTCTTTCTCAATTTCTTATTCTGTATGTTGCTATTAAAAGGCTGATGGAACCAATAATGTTTGCCTAAATTTTTCTGGATTCAGGTGGATCATGGGGTAATACAGGAATAGGGAAATGAACCAGTGATTTATGATTCATGTACTTGCATCGCCAATGACACAAAGGGCAATCCCGCTGAAAACTGGCATGGGAACAGTCCATAACTGAGAACTGTTTTGAAATATAAGTTAAACCTGTTTCTTATACAAGCAACCAAATACTGCTTTTTTCTTTTTTGTTTTGTTTTGGTTTTTTGTCATTCAGTTAATCATGATACTGATCAGCAAGGCAGTCAATGCAGCTACTTTCCCTTTTCATGAGGAAACTGCATGAACTGAAATGCTGAATCTGAGAATCTGAGAGTACTGAAGAATCAAAGTGAACTGATTAATCCAGCGGTTTTTAAATTATTGAAGGGTCAAGGACTCCAAACAAAAATTCTTTTCTTACCCACCGAGCTGTCATGCACACAGTGTGTTTGGACTATGGATTCGATAATCAAGGGTTGACTCCCCTTTGCTACCCTATCTAGCAGCATGGTATTTTGCCTCGAGTCATCTATTTTCCAGGGCTCTTATGAAGATTGTGTAAGACACACAGGTAAGACGGTTGGATGAGGGTTTAACATATTATGTCCAATAATTTAGCAATAATCACAGAAGGGCAATTTACTTTCCCCATAATCGATATTGCTGTGCATGAGTAGCCAGCCATATCATGTGAGCTGAGTGCTACCTTCTAAAATACTAGTTACCTGAGAGGCCCGGCAGCTCCTAACACTGAGGCTGCCCAGGGCAGGTGTTCAAATGGAGGCCTCTATACCCTATATCTAAATATTTCAATATGATTAATCAAATTAAAAATCATTGAATTAGATGTGTTCTATCTTTCTAGTTTAACAAATAGGCCTTCATATCCACCTAGAAGCCAGATTTAAATTTGGAATACATGTATTCCAGAACATGGTGAAGCCGGGAGAGCCAGCCCCAGTCCCCAATCCAGCCGCTTTTCTTTCCATCCTGGCCCTGGGTGTCTGTGTGGACTACAAAGCCCACTTGTTCAAGGTCCATCCACACCTCCCGTTAAGTCTTCCCCAGGTTCCGCGTGGGCCCAGGATCCTTACGAGCAGGGAATCCCAAAGTCCCAGGCACTCGGGCAGGGCCCAGTAGGGGGTCAAGGGCTCCCAGTGGCAAGTGGGCTCTTCATTGGTACAGAGGGGGGCAGAGGGAGGAGGTGGGCAGCGGGCAGGCCTCAGGGGGGGCCCTCCTGTGATCCCAGACTCCTCTGTTTCACGTTTTCCGTGCAATTAAGAAGAGTCTGTTCATGAGCATTTGTTTTCATGTATTAAGTCTTCTTTCCTCAAAGAAAAGTCTCTAAACAGTTGTAAAACCAACAGCAAAGTTAAATTACTCGGATAGCCATGGGCATGCCCTGTGCACAGTGAGAGCTCAGTAAGATGCCAACTCATCTATGGATGATATTCAGTAGCATGCACCCAAAGTTACCTGAGACAAGAGCCCAGGACTCACGGTGGACGAAACTCAAACAAGACTACGCGACTTGCAAAATGTAAGCTAATTCAGAAAAAGAGAAGCACAGGCTTGCATTGGTGCCCGACCTACGGCCAAACTACACCTCTTGCTTCTGCTCAACTGCTTTGTTCCGATTATCCTTTCACTCCACTCTTCCCTCGCCTGGCAGTGGGGTGTCACCTTCAAAAGTCCTGCCCATCCAGGAGAACCAAGTTTGAAAAGCGCCATTCCCCAAGATGTGCTGCTGCTGACCGCAGGAGAAAGAGACCCTCCTGTTTGGGGACGTAGGGGGCAGTGAGCACTGTACCAGGACACCACAGCCGCCAACCCCAAGGGAAGGGGAGAGGGGTGGGCTGGTGTTCAACCCTCGGCCTCCGAGGCCTGGGGTAGTGGCATTTCGTTCTGGGTTTGGTTTGGTTTTGGCCCTTTAGGATCCATTCCATCTGTTTTATGATTTTCATTGGAAATCAAGGTGCCTCCCCTCCCTGATGCTGCGTGTGGCTGGGAGAGGTGGAGCTGGGTGTGGGGATGAGTCCCAAGCCTACCAACCTGCAGACCCGCGGCCGAGCAGGCTGTTCTCAAGTCCCGGGTATCTGGACTCGAGCTGCCAGTCTGTCTGCTTCCAAGCACACTTTGTTTTGTGCTGGGGTTTTTTCCCCTCAAATTTTTGGCAATTCTCTTAGCTACCTGATACCCTTCTATTAAATTCCTTTTGCCCACGTTAGGCTGAGTTCTTTCATTTGCATGCAAACTAAGAATCACTGCTGATAAACTTGGCAGAGCCCCTGACAACCCAGATAATCAATGAATGTTTGTTGCATAAATGAATAACTACGGCCCAAATGTGTTGTGACCTCCCTATTTGTAAAACAGTGTTATTTTTCTGAGTCATAAAACAGTATGTTAGCATGACTAAATATTGAGAAATTCAGGAAGGTATTTAAAAACATAAGAAAAACCATCCATATTCCTAGATTACTGCTTAACATTTTAACGTTTTTCTTTCCAGCTTCTTTCATATATCTATATGATATTTCTATTCCACAAAATATATATCATTGGAAGGATATCATATACACAATATTGCATTTTGGTTATTTCCACTTAAAATTGGGTGAATATTGTTCCATGTCATTATATAATCTTTTTTTTTTTTTTTAAAGATTTATTTATTTATTTATTTATTTATCCCCCTCTGCTGCCCGCGTTTTACTGTGTCCATTCGCTGTGTGTTTCTTCCGTGTCTGCTTATCGCCCCCTTGCTGTGAGGTCTTGCTGCATCAGCCCACCGCGCCGCGCGGGCCGGCCTGCTCTCACAAGGAGGCCCCGGGAATCGAACCCGGGGCCTCCCACATGGCAAACGGGGGCTCTATCCATTGAGCCACACCCGCTTCCTGCTGTGAGGTCTTGCTGCATCAGCCTACCCCGCCGCACAGGCCAGCCGGCCTGCCCTCACAAGGAGGCCCCGGGAAGCGAACCCGGGGCCTCCCACATGGCAAACAGGAGCTCCATCCATTAAGCCACACCCGCTTCCCTTATATAATCTTTAAAACTATCATTTTTAATACCTACACAATAGTCTATCATTTGGGGATCTTAAACCGTATTTTAATCAGCCCCCTATTCTTAGTCTCTATAGGTTTCAATTTTCCATTATCGTAAAACATATAATAAACAAGCCAAGACTTAAGAGAAATAA
>JAQZBX010078689.1:0-14083 GCA_029593785.1 Cabassous unicinctus
AAAAAAAAAAAAACCGCCCACTCTGTTTTAGCTGCTTCCAAGTCCCAGGCTGGGATCCCCAGGTTGTGGGATGAGGATAAAGCGTGTGGGGATATCAGGCTACAGTTCTAAGTGCTCTGGGGGTAAGATTTCTTATGAAAACCGGCAGCTTTTTTGTTCTTCCTCTGCCTTTTTAACATCCAGCCAGGTCCCTCTGTTTAGCTGCGCCTGCTGTGGTTGTGACTGAAAGTGGGCTAAATTTATGCCGCTGACAGTTCCCATTGACGTGCCTCCGTGGCACGAAGTCGGTGGGAATTGTGTCTATAAGCAGGGGCAGACTGCGGCCCGCTGAGTGTAATAGCAGCTCTGCCTTGGGAGATTACGGGTATGATATGGGTGATGTGTAATGGAGAGGGCAGTCCGTGTACAAATTTCAAATGACTTGCTACACCCTTTAGGACGGTCGCTGTCAAAAGTATTAGCACTTTACCCACTCAACAACCACGTATCATATTACGGGTGGCCCCTGCTCCTACAGAACGACTCCTCCTACATCTCACGGTAGGTAATTGCTCCAGGGGTACCTATTGAACACACACAAAGAAGAAAACACCGGTGACTTTTAGTCTTTGAGCTCCACTTTACTAATAGAGGAGGAAAATACCGAATATGCTTAAATTAGCATGGACTGAAGTTCAAAGGGAATTCAATGTGAAAGATAGCTCGGAAACATTTCAATGTTCAGCCCAATGAGAACTTGATTTCATATGCTGAAGCTGCACCGAGGGGGCAGTTACATAGCTGTGCACTTACATCAAGACCCAACCTGAAGTCTGCCCTTCATTTTCCATGTTAATGGAAAGCTAGGCAGATGCCGACACTTGCACGCAGTGGGGGAGGTTTGAAACATTTATTTCTTTAGCGTGTATTTTTTAATGAGTCTGCCTGTGCCCCGGGAATCTACAAAAGTTTTGACAAAATGAAGATCCAACTAAGAAACTCAGCCTTCTTTGGTTAAGCTCCTTTTCATGCTAAAAATAGGAAGCATCTCCTGGGGCAAGTAGAAAGCAGAATGCTTTCTACTTTTCGGAGTTGAGAGTAGACTTTAGCGTGTGATTTTCTGGCCCCCCATGCTAATCAGAGGCATGACTGATTAGCATCAATAAAGACACTGAAGCTACTATCGATGACAGAAAGGTTAGTGGCAGAATAACCACTGCCATTGAACATGCACATCATCTCCTTCCATGGTCAATGACCTCTTTTTTTATAATTTTATCCTGATAATAAAAATATGTTATTATTAGAAATCTTAGCTTTGATTCTATTATCGGCTTATATCCAGTATCTAGAATACCATGGAAACTCATTCATCCATATACCCACTATATTAGCCCCAAATATATTCCAGGCACACTGCAAGGCTCTGAAGATACAGATATAAACAAGACATTGTCCCTGTCTTCAAGGATCTCCCTCAAATTATTTTATTCTTTGTAATCAATAGTGCATGCTAGGTCCCAGGCACTATCCTTTAATCGTGATAACAACATATACCATAGCTACATTATCATCCCCACTGGGGAAACTGGGGCACAGACAAATTAAATAGCTTGCCCAAGGCCACACACCTGGTATATGGGCAGACACAGAATTTAAACTCAAGCAACTCTAGTTCCAGAGGCGCTGCTATTAACCACTACTTAGGATGTAATTGAAGAGATAAGCATATACCTACTTTCAACATAGTTGCTACCAACATCAAAGACCTCAGGAAAAAAAAAAAAATAGAAAACAATATAAAATTTTAAAAGACCCCAGAAACCCCAAAAACCCTGGATTCTGCAATATTTAGATCAACAACCTGGGCAAAAGCCTAAAAACATGCGTGTCAATATGTAAAGGAACAAAAAATGAGCGAAAGAGACTCCAAAAGCTACCAGAGAGCCAAAACAAAATGAAATTTAATGGGGATAAATGTGAGACGTTCTTAAATGCAGTAAAATCCCCTGTACAAGCCCCAGATGATTGAGATCTGACTCCACAGAATGAGGGGTCTTCCCGGACTCGGGCCTCTGTTCAAAGCCAGTCACGTGACTCTGTAATTTATTCATTTCTGGACACTTCTTCTTAAGAGACTGTGGCAAATGGAGTCCAACTCAGAAAAGCAAAACCTCTGAGTCCATGTCAGATGGGTAACTGGAAGATGTACCCAATAAAGCAAGAGCAGTGGATTTATGAACGAGATCTTCAAGTATTTAAAGGTCGGTCACACAGAAAAGGGATGTGTTTCAGTTCTATTGCTTCTGAGGACAGAATCAGACCCAATGGAAAGATGCTCCAGAGACACACAGCAGACACAAAACTTCCTTAAAACAAAATCCCCCAATAGTGGCCCCCTTAGGGAGAGGAAGCCCTTCCCTCCCTTCACTCCAAGTGGCCCTGGCCAGACTGGCAGCCCTCGTTGCTAAATGCAGTCCCAAAATGAATTCTGTTTCGCCAACTCAGTTTTTCATTGGCATTTTATGGCCTTTAGCATGGACACTTTTCTCCATTTTGTTGAAGTTCTACTACTTTCTCTACCTTATACCCCGACCTTCACACATTCATGTTACCTGTCTTGAATTTGCAACTCCAGACCCTTGCTCACTGTTTGACCGTCTGCCCACCTCCAGACCTCTGGGTTCAGGGGAACCAATGCCTCCAAGTTCCCTTCCAAAGGAAGGATGCCATGACTTCTTGATTCCACTATTGGGCCTTGAATTCCAAATGATTTTAAAAGCAGATTGTCGCTGTTGTATAGATGAGGAAATGTCAGCGTGCTGAGGAACCAGCCAGAATTAGGGCCAGGCAATGTCTACCCTCTCCCAGCTGGATTCCAACTGACACTTATATAACTACTTCAACACCATCCACCTTAGCATTGTCACAGAACAGTTTAGTCCTAACCTTATTCTAGAAAATTGGTCTGGTCCCCAGTGGCTACTATATCATTGAGCTGAGAACTTACTATTCTTTGTTAATTGTGAGGTAACACAATTAACACTGCAGAAAATCATGAATTGTTAAGATTAACCACAGTCAGAAAAAAATCCAAAGTTGACTAAAGTTTTTTCTTTAAATCAGTTTTGTCCAGGAGTTTATGTTGACATGTGAAGGGTCTGGAATGGCATTGTAGTGGGATGATGAGTGGTCCCGCAAAACAGATATGTTCACTTTCTAATCGCCAGAATATGTGAATGTGATCTTATTTGGGAAAAGGGTCTTTGCAGGTGTCATTAAGATTCTTTTTTTTTTTTTTCCAATGTTCAGTTTCCTTTAATGACCCCCATCTCCCTGATGGGCAGGTGCAGGTAGCTAGGCAATGGCAAGAGATGTTCACTTGAAGATCTTGCCCGGATCGAAGGTTTTGCCCACTTGCTGGAAGGCTCCCTCCCAGGAAAAGTACTCTCGAACTAGCGTCTGGGTCTCCTCACAGCCAGGATCCAGCTCCCACCATGTGTACGACTCATAATACACCTGCCAATCTGGACTCAGTGGAGAGGCAAGCTCCTAGCCTCGGAAGTCATTCAGATCCTTGAGGTGAGATCATCAGAGATTCCCTGGGTAGGCCCTAAATCTAATGAGTATCCTTATAAGAGACAGACAAGGAGAGGCAGAGGGCAGAGGAGAAGTCTATGTGAAGATGGAGGCAGAGATGAGAGTGATGTGGCCACAAACCAAGGAACGCCTGGAGCCTCCAGAAGCTGGAAGAGGCAAGAAGGGATTCTTCCCTAGAGCCTTAGGAGGGACCTTGATCCTTGATTTTGGACTTCCATCCTCCAGAACTGTAAGAGAATAAATTTCTATTGTTTTAAGCCACCAAGTTTGTGGCCATTGGTTAGGGCAGCCCCAGGAAAATAATACCGGCAACAGATGTGGGTGACCTCAGAAGCCTGCCCTACTAAATAGTTAAAATAGCCCTGCTAAATAGATTTTTTTTTTTAAAGTCCTTTCCAACTCTTAAGATCCCCACAGCACTCCACAATCACAACCTCAATAGTGTTTTCCATTTAAATGACTATCCAGTCCATAGGACTTTAAAAAAAAACAGCTGGGTCCCTTTCTGTGTTTATTTCTAATTTGAAGCTGAAGAGGTGGCACTGAAAATGGTTAAATTCTTAGACCACTGAGCATATAAACATTACGACTATTGGTAAAATAATGACTTGCTGCATTTGGCCAGCTTGTGCTGCAGAAATAGATGTCTCCTGTTTTTTCTCCTTGCCAGTTGAACTTTGTGGTTATTTTCCCCTGCCAAAGTCAAACCCTTGAGATCAAGATTATATTAAAAGAAAAAGGAATCTTTTCAAAAACTTCTAATTTAACAGGGTTATGCAAAGTGGAGACTGGTACTCCTTTGCAGAGGAAGAAAGCTAAATCTTACTCCCTAAGGGTTCCAAACCTGTATGAGAATCAGAGTTTTGGCCAAATGATCTAGAAGCTTCATTTTTTACCACAGTGGCTGTATGTATTTGCATTGGTCTCTCTAACCATTCTCAGCAGAGCAGTTCTCATAGTAATAACTTCACTGTCTACTGTTCCTTGCAGATTAACAAACTATATTGGGAAATGGAGTTAAATGGAAGTACTATGGTAATTAAGTACAAGATGGTAGAGAAGTTTCATTTTCTAAACATTTTTTGCAAAGATTATTTTGAAGGAGTGGTAACCTGAAAAAAACACATCCTGACACATCATATACAGTCAGTTATAGTCCCCGCTGAGTAATAAAACTCAGGATTTCATTGTAGGGCATCTATGTGTTAAGTGTCTTATCTGGAAGACAGTAGTATTCAGTCCCCTATTCATTTAAATTTTAGGGCAAGTAACAAACAGGGCTTTTCTACCTGCTTTTCTCAATATTCAGCCGCACAGGTCAAAAGGGAAGTCAATGTAAGCTGAAATCCCTGTAATTTCCAAACTCCAGCTTGTTGGCCAGAGCCAAATGGCTCTTGGCTACAACGTGTAAACAGAGCATTGCTGCCTCTGAATCTGGGTAATTGGTCCCAAATGCTGTTGCCACTTTTCCGATCAGATACTTTACATACTGTTTAAAGGACCTGGAACTTTTTTCCTTTGGCAGGGAAAAGTCTGGAGTGTAAGTCAGTCTTTTCATCAGCACTGAGATGCCTATAAACAGTCAGGTGATTTCATTTGGGAGCCTGTAAATACGGGAGGCTTGGGGCCTGCTTAGAGAGTTCCACTCTGTTTTCCTGCGTTCATCCATCTATCATTTGCTCCCACATCCGAGCTGACTGCCGGGTGTTTACTTCACGTGCACAGCTTCTGCAAGAGCTGAGCAGACTGAGCCACCTCCTAGAGGATGTCAGCCAGATTTCAGAAGCAGGGCTCAGTCTCATTCCAACATATATGTTATCACGGGTACGCTCCTTGAGTGTAGCGGGTTGTAATGAATTTCCCCCGAAACCAGTAGTTTTGTGACATCACCTTCGGATAAGTGCCGTGGAGACGCTGTGTAAAAGAAGGCACTGTGGTGTTCTGGAAGAGACGAAGCTTGGGAAGAACACGGGAAGATTACAGGCTGTGTGAATTTAGACAGATTACGTGATCTCCTTGACCTTCAGTTTCCATATCTGTAGAGTAGAGATAATAATATATACCTTGCCATCCCATCATAAGGCTTAAATGAGCTTGTGAATATAAAGGTTTTGGGGGGAATCTATATATTAGTATGCTATAAAGCATTTTCTAAACCATTATTTTTCAGCCTAGCCTTCTACCTCAACCCACACAAGGCAGTGAGCAACAACCCAAATTTTTGTTTGTTTGTTTTCCTGCAAATTCTCTGGTTTGAGCTTTGATATTCCAAGAAAATCCTGTTTTCATTGTGGGTCTTGCAAGATGACAAAATCTAACAGAGTTCCTCTAATTTGTTCTTCTGTCGGACTTTCCTCTTCACCTCTTTCTGACCTCCCTTGTGACATTTTTAGACCCACTCTTTTCTTTTAAAAATTTCTAGAATACTCTCAAGTTCTCTATTAATTGCTGCTTAGCATGTTCTACTTATTTAGTTCTTTTCATCTTTCCTCCCATGTCAGTCTCTCACCCTCTTGTAAATTTTTTTCCTTCAAATTCCACAGAGTTTATCTCTATCTCTTTAGTGCTAAAGCATCCTCTGTAAAATGTAGTTTTTCAACAACGAGTTATGAGAGATGGGGAAAACCAATGGCCTTCCTACTGGAAGGAGAAGATTAGACAAAAATGAGCTTTCTCTTCTTTGGCTTTTCCCATTAAATTTTCTACTGTTCTCAGTAATAAAAAATGAAAAAAGCATCCCTCCCATTCATAGTCCGTAACAGTTTGTTTTCCAAAGAATATTGTATTTTCCCTAGAGGAACAGTGTGGCCCTGGATTTAAGTACAGAGTTTCCAAAACCAGGCATTCTGGGGTTCGAATCTCTCCACTCACTATCAGGGCAACCTTGAGAAAGCTACATAACTTCCCCATGCCTCCTTTTCCTCATCTGCAAATTAGAGGCCATAATATTTGCCTTGTAGTATTGTAAAGTAAATTGAGTTCACACATGTAAAGTGCCTAGAACAGTGCCTGATTATAGTAAGCACTCAAGAAATAATAGTTAATATTATCTCATCTAGTTCCTCCATTCTGAAAACTCTTGCATGTATTTAACAACCCAAGGGCTGCCAATTTCCCCCTTGGCCATTCAGGTGAGGCCATCCTTAAATGTAGGTCATTGAAAACTCACTCTTCCCCATTTTTTTTTTACTACTGAGAACAGTAGTTTATATCATGGGAAAAGTCAATGTTGAGCAAGTAAAGGAGCTTACTTGGGAACACTACAGGAAATATGAAATAAAATAAGACAAAACAGCCATTCCAAAAGCATCTTCCATTTCTTTTCCCACAACCCATTATTTTTCATCATTTGCTAAAGTGGTATGGAAATTTTATTATGAACCCAAAACACAACTGTAGTTTACCCTAAAGTTATTCAATCTGGGTTATGTTTAGGAAAACCTGGTTTGAATTTTAGGTGAACCTCTTTTCTACTCTCAAATGCCAAGAGAGGATTTATAGGTTCAGGTGGATACCAAATGAAATTGGGTAAGTTCATCTGAGCTTTACTTTGAGTTTGTCATTTGAATGAACTCAAATTTCATACAGCCTTAATCCTTATATTTACGGTTTTTCTGCCATTTTCACCTCAGTTGATAAAAATTTTTAATAAAAACTGAGACATACTCTTCTTTATTTGAGAAAATAACAATATTACAGAGCTCCTATATTCCTTTGTCTCAAGAATAAACAATTATGAGAAAAATATGTTTCTAAAAATGTGCTTTAATGAACCAAGCAATTTTTGCAGAGCATTCCCTTTTATTGAATATTGTATGTATTTGCCATAAAAATCCAAATTGACCAGATGCTAATTAGAAAAATTATCCATTTCTGTCTACATTGAAAGATCTGTATGGCATCCTCTTTTATCCATGGCTCAGTTACACTCTGACTTTAAATCAAATTTGTATAATCTAAGCTTTCTCGATTTTACATTTCATTCCCCAGAAGTCAAAAGCCCAGACTTTAAGCTAGCTAATTTCCTCAAATTATATGCTAGAGGTTTGGGAAGATTTAAGTATAGATCTTTTATGTCAAAATGATAGGTTCACAGTTCGTGATTGATGATCTTATACATATAAATGATATATGCCCATTAGATAAAGGGGCCTTCTGGGATGAGAAGATTAGGCAAAAGTGAGCTGAGAGAAATTTCTAAATCCTGTACTTGCAGAGATATGGGCAACATGCTTCCAGTTTCTGTTTTATTATGAGATAAAATAATCTTAAATAACCTACATATGGAGATTAATATATCAATAAGCTCTGAAAAGATTATTTGCCTAAAATTATACTTTTCAATCCAACAGTTAAGTGGAAGCTTTGTAGTCACATTGCTTTGAATATCTACTTTTTAATTTAACTAAACAAAGTTTTTCTGGGATAATTTTTTTTTCTTAAGCAGTATATGCTATATAAAATTCCCCAAAATGCTTTTGATACCTTTTCATTAACTGACCTCATTCCATATTATAAAATTTTAAATCTGAAAACACAAAAAAGTCATGAGCTTTTTCTCCTTTCAATTTGTAGTCCCACAACTACTAGTCATAAAAATAAACTTTACAACATCTTCGAGAATACCAAAAACCTTGGTCCAGATCTTTATTGGCTAGAAAAGAAAGCAGTTTTGATAGTCAAAAGTTTGGCCTTCCTTAGTCAATCCCCAAAAGGGAAAAGATCAGCTAATCTTAGAAAGATGGTCATTTAAGTGATTCTGTAATCTAACTTAGCCCTCAGTCATGTTTAAAAATATGACCAAACAGTAGGGACTGGGAAAAGACAGAAAGTTTCAAAAATAACTCAAAATAGAAAAAAATCAAGCATTTCTTTAAGAGGCTTTTCTGCTTCTAAATTAGAGTATGAATAGCATCTTACTGGAAAATAGCAGCGAAGTTTGCACTGGCATGCTCCAGTTAATGATAATAAGTCCGCTTAATGTATTCTATCACCAGATCGTTTAAAACAATATTAAACATTCAATTTTTGTTGCTCGAGTATTGCAGGGTTATCCCAGCGAGCAAGCCAGCTACACACGTAGGCACAGGCACAAACACACACGCAACATACAATTCCGCACACACAGACACACGCGCACACACACGCATGCGTGCGCGCGAAACCTGACCAGGCTCTGCTCTGGATCCTTGATAACTCTCGCATATTGTAAGCCCTGGAAAGAATTTTAATCTACATGGTTTGAAAATAGGGGCCTTTTAAATATGCTGCATACAATTTGTGATGGTCATCTCTAAAATGCTGCTCCATTATCCTTTTCCATTTGGAATGAATGAGGCTAATTAATTTCAGGCCATACTTGATGAGGTCAGCACCATACGAGGGGTGCGTGCTAGACATTGCTAATCTCTTTCAGCTGAGAGTGATGAATTAAAGATGAAGCATGCCTTTGCAGGCCTAATTTAGAATGTATATCAAAAAACCTACAGCAAATAATACTATACCCTACAACAAAGGAAAACTTGTTCTCTCAGGCTCCCTGAGTTGTGTTGATTTAAAAGACATTTTCAGTTCCCTTTGGAATTCCAGCTGTGGATGGGTGAACCATATCAAGAAAATCAAGCCATCTCTCACACATGGCCATGTGCACCAAAAGTGGGATTAAAAGAAAGAAAGAAAACAAAAACAAAATACAACAATCAGGGTTTGATTCCTTGTGTATTAAAATTCCTCCTACACATTCAGCATTTTTTTTTCAGAGCTACCAGACTGACAAAGATCCCAAATTAGCAATACCTGTATTCAAGCAATGACCACCCAGCTCTACTGGGACATTTCAAAGCAACATGCTAAATGAGGCAGCCCCGTTGTTTTTAAAGCAGACATCCTAATGAGGCTTATTAGGTTTTTCCATGCCTCTCTTTTGAAAGCCAATAGAGATTGACCAGGTAGATAATGTGATACCTTTTATTAAAGCAAGAAAAAAAATTTGTAATACAGATGCCTGCTGGCCAAAATGTTCTTATGAACGTTGTTAACACTAAGCCAACTTCCGAGTTGTGAAAAGGGAGGTACTAGCTGATCTAAACTCTAAAGAGAAGCAATTACTCGTAACTTCTCAAAGAGGACTGCTACAAGTCCCTAGGGCTGGCAAGGAAGGCGGTTCAGACCAGAGACTAGAAAATGTGCATTGCAAAAAAGGATTTCTGCACAGCTAAGCCAGAGAAATCTCAGCACACTTAAGCCAGAGAAATCCTGACAGGTTATCCTAACGAGACAGAATTCCCAACTAGTGGCCACAATGGCCCCTGACTTTGTATCTCAGTAGTCCTCATTAATAGAAAGCTGCTTCAAATTAGGTCCAATCTACATGCTGAATCAATCTTTCATCCCTTTGATTGCTTCTGAAAATATTTATATTTCTTAATAATGCACATTTTGTCTTGCAACTTCTGATTAAACCCAGACGGAGGCTCACGAAACAGGGAATGTTTGTGGAAGAGTGATTTGGGACAGGAAAAGGAAGATAAAGAACACAGGTTTTTCCCATTGGGGAACCATTAAAGAATATAAATCTAGCAATTTTGGTTATGTAAAGCATCAGAGGAACGTTGTAATAAATACAGACTGGAGTATTATACGGCCAAATGAAGATTACAGAATATGCTCACTGTTGTGTGATTCTTCTTTGCTGCTTCAACTACTTGGCTGGCTCGCATAATTGATTGTATTAAAAATTATCGTGGAAGTTTTAGGAAAATTGCGTATCAATGCCAATAATAGCCTAAGGGAATGTATCATGTCATAAAATAGAGAAAACATTATACATGACCCAATCATCTCAAGTATGTTTTTTGTTGAATAAAGAACAGAGGTTAGGGGAAATGGAAGAAAGGGCTTCCTGGTTTGGAGGCCAAGAGAAAGAGTCCATTTTCAACTCTGTCACACATCAGCTAGTTGATCTTAACTACGTCACTGCCTCTCTCCAGACCTCACGTTTATCTTCTTGTTGTTATCTGAAAAATAAGGGAGTTAAAGATTTTCTTGCAGGTTTATAGCAGTACAGAGGAAGGAAATGGAGTCTGAGGGAGCATCTCAAAGACCAGGCTGGGGAAACAGATGCCGCTCAAGCGATCGGGCTCCCGTCTAGCATATAGGAGGTCCAGAGTTCGATTCCCAGGGCCTCCTGGTGAAGGCAAGCCGGCCCACGCAGGAGTGCTGGCCCGAGCGGAGAGCTGGCACAGCAAGAGGATGCAACAAAAAGAGACACAGAGGAGAGACAAGAAGAGACGCAGCAGACCAGGGAGCTGAGGTGGTGCAAGAGATTGAGCACCTCTCTCCCAGTCCGGAAAGTCCCAGGATGGGTTCCCGCTGCTGCCTAAAGAGAAGACAAGCAGACACAGAAGAACAAACAGAGCAGACAGCGAGCGCAAAACAATGTGGAGGGTGGGAGTGGGGATAAATAAATAATAATAAATAAATTGAAAAAAAAAGACCAGGCTGCAGGGGTGGGAGCCATGCTCTCTCTCACCATGTCCCTTCCTCACCTCCTGTCCCTCTCTTTTTCCTTTTAGAGACTATGATAGAAAGAAGCATCCAAGTGCAATATCTATAATTTCATTCAGTTCAACAACTCCATTTTAGGGATGAGCAAAACAAAGACCAAAGCGATTGAGTCTCAGACTTAGTAACTGGCAAAGCTAGAATGTAAACCCAAGTCTTCTTACTTCTAAACCAAGGCCTACTCCCCTACAGCCTCTGAAGGACTTTTATATTCTGGAAATAAGCAGGATTCCTCATGACCACTGAGTACAGTTCAAGCGTCCTTACTATTGGAAGCAAGAATGTAGGCTAGGACAATGGCTTTGAACTCAGATTCCCTGGATTTGAACAGCATGACCCAGGAGGCAAGCTATGTGAATTTGGGGCAAGCCTCAGTTGTTCCTGTTTTTTTTTTTTTTTTTCTCTTGTGAAATAGAAGTAATAATAGTATCTACCTCAGAGAGTTGTATAGAGATGAAATAAAATAACATATGTAAATACTTGCCATAGTCCTGGTAGATAGTAAACGTTAGCTGCTATTAGTATCATCATAACCATCCCAGGCATCTTCATTTACATAATGATTTGGCATGGAAAGATCATGAAAGGAATCAAAGAGACCTAGGTTGGAACTCTGGCTGTGCTCCGATTAGCATCATGGCCTCGGAAAACTTGCTTAACCTCTCAGAGCCTCAGTTTCCTCACAAGCAAAGTGAGGATTCAAAATAGCTACCCAGACAGGATTTCAGTAAAAATTAAATGAATCATGCATCTGAGAGCACTTTTAAAAATGTAGAGCCCTGTGCAACTACAAGGCTTGGTGGTTTTATTACCAATATTACTATTCCTTGGTTGGAAAGCCTCTGGATGTTTAAGAGTTGGTTAACAGATAATAAAAAGAGATAATACTCCTGATTTGCATCTCAAATAAATGACCTTAAAAATGAGCTATATGAAACACCATTAAATCACAAAAGAATAAATGCATTTCCTCAATTATCACTGACATCCACTTAATCCTATTATATTGTTCTCTACCTAAACTTGCAGTTCTCTCATAATTTTATCTTACCAGCAGATTAGATGATGATTAGGTAGCAGAGTTTAGAACAGAAAAACAGCAAGCCACTCTCTCCTTTGCCTTCCAAATAAGGGAGAGAGAAATCTATAATAAAGTAAAAAAGAACACATTTTATGAAATACTAAATGGTGACGTCCAGGAAGCCTTCATACCCCCGTTAAAATACTGTCAAACTTTGCTATTGACCAGCTGTCTCTTGTGAGCAAACTTAAAAATATATTCATTATTGAGATATAATTTTGTATAAACTAAAGAGGCATCACAGGATGAGGAATTGTTTTGTGAGTGGGATTATTAAAGTGTTGGGGCCTAAAGGTGTATGTCTATTTTAAAAAGAAATTTTCTGATTGCAGATAACTTCTCAATTTGATTTAGTGTCGAACGATAGTGATGGGGTTGATAAGTGAGCATTCATCGGTAATTCATCTTGTGCTGGTAGAAATTTACAGCAAAGCAGTGCTTTCCCAACAGTGACAAGCCCTATTAATCTTCTTCAGACACATTTCAATAGGTGTTCCCATCTGTGGCCAACATCTAAACAGTCTGGCATCACTGGCAACTCAGAGACACCTTCATTTCAAGTTACACTCGTGAAAATGTGATACTAGATTGTACTCTATTTTTTAACCTAATTCTCTCTCTTCATTCAATTAGCCTTTCCTGCCTGGATATTCTGCTCATGTGTAACATCATTTCCCAGGGAGAACTCTCAAAGATTTGGTTTCTTAGAAATGTACAATCTTCCCTAAGGTTAACAACCAACAACTTTTTAACAAATTTAAATGGCATAAATTCCAGTTCTGACAGCCATTGGTCTCTGATCGCATATGCCCTTGGAAAGTAGAACCTGCTCAGATGAAGCCTGTCTGTGAATTGAGAGAGCTTAGGAAAAGGGGACGGCTATAACATCCATTTGGTTCATATTTGAAATGCATTTTATGATCCTGAACTATGATGTTTAAGTTCAGTGAGGAGTGATGCTGTGGAACGGAGAGGCAATTAGGAAAAGGAGGTGGTGAAAAGAAGACCAGTGCTCAATTATCCGCATTCACTCAACATAGTCCATAGAATAGAATCCCTCTCCTGTCCTTTTGCATCCACTAGAGGATGCCCCTTTAGAGAAGAAAATAAAATAATCACTTCGGGCATAGAGTATTTCACTTAAATTGTCTTTATTCTACAGCCGACATCATCTAGGTGGCTGCAAGTTTAGTCCAGGTGAAAAAATGGAGAGGGGATGTTTGATTTTGGATTGCACCAGAGTGCTTTTTGTGTCATCTTCAACCTCCTAATGGGTTTGGTCTTGCAAAGAAATTAGATTTGAGCAGCATTTTTCTTGTGCACTTTAGAGATCTTCCAAAAGAGAAAGCTCCCTAGTACATTCTTATTTTGGAAATGTTAAATACATCTGCGTAGTGGATGGAATTTCTTTAATTTTGTTGAACTTTTTGTCCAATTATGATCTGAAATATACGTGTGCTACCAGTGAGTATGCATGTGTGTGTATCTATATATGGTAAAGCTATGATAAAGATATGCAGCCTTAAAAATGTCTCTCTCCCTCAAACTATTTTTCACAATGACCATTTGAGTTTGTTATAGATCTCAATAACCTTATTGTAGGTGGCAAGTTTAAATGTGCCATATTAATAACTTGTTATCCAAGACAAATTAAGCCCTTATGTGTCAAAAGCGCTCGGCACTGGATTATCTACAAGACAAGTATTTATTGAATAAATGTTGAGTCCAATTTCATTTTAATGTGACTGACTGTATGTTTCAGCCTCTTAGTTGAGATAAAAACACTCAGACCTACAACTGTGTTGCAACATTACACCTAACTTGTCTATTTCTATTATTGTCTCTTAACTTAGAATATGG
>JAQZBX010078690.1:0-14083 GCA_029593785.1 Cabassous unicinctus
TATTATTTTTAACATTGGCTGTGTTACATTACCCATCTTCCCCATGGTTCTACTTGGAATACAGTAGTTCACTTTGGTGATTCTTCTTCTCCATGTTGTGTTACTGGGGATGTTTGATGTACTTCATGTGGTGTCAGGTCAGGTTTCATAAGGCCTGATGGCTTCACTCACTGGTCTGGTGTCTTAGGAGGGATGACTGGAAGGCTGGGTCCACTTTGGATGTCAACCCTGGCCACAGGCCACAGAACCTTGGGCACCAGGTCTCCACAAATTCTCCACCATCAGCAGGAGCAAACCCACCAAGGTTGAAGAAAAAGGGCAACCCTAAACCCATTGGGGCCATCCTCGCACCAAGGCTACCCAGGTGCAAAGGGTTAATGTTGTGTGCCCATACAAAAGCAGCATGTATGGGTATCTTGAAAATCAGCAGAACCAACAGGATGTTTGATGGCTCACCCCTCCTCCCTGAAGGTGGTATGGGAGGACAGGGTGACCTTGGAGAATATCTTGTGGGAACACTTGGGCAACACAGGACACAAACTCCCAGGCTCCACCCAGTCTGTATCTCCAGCATGGGCTGGTTTCATGTTCTGGGGTGGTGAGGTTGGCACTCAAATATGGCCTGATGATGTGGGGTGGGGTGGGAGGCCATGGATGCCTGTGTTTTCCTTAGATTTTCTTTTCAGGAAACTAAGCTGACCCTTTGTTCTGGCATCAGGCAAATGATGGGCAGATCTTTATATCCATTTAAAGATCATTTTTAAAATATTGAATTCATGTCCAAATAAAATCTATTTAATTGCTGGCATCTTAACAGATGTTAACATTTCCTGGCTTTTCATTTTACCCTATACTTTGCCACTGAAAATGGTTTAAATGTTTTTTCCTTCTTCTTTCTATATCTTTTACCATGGCATTTCCACTCTTGAGGGTGTTTGGCCAATGTTTGCTAGTTTTTCTGTTAAGCCAATTGTTTTCATGTATTTGTGTGAGTTCATGATTACAAGCTCTAATGGTGTTATGGTTTCTTGAAGAAAGAGTCTTTTGAATTGCATTCACCAGTAAATGAAATTATTGAGGCCTCTCATGTCTAAAGACCATACTTGTCAAAGGAGATAACTAAATGCCTTACATTTTTATGTAATGTGTATTATCTTTAGAGTAATGAACTTATTTTTAGGAAAAAAAATTATATTAAAATGATATTAGATATTTAAGAGTCATTTTCAAAATTTGTATGTTGCCAGATATTTTAAAAATGTTTTTTCTATTTGAAAGGCATCCAATATGTGCCAGGAAAAATATCACCAAAATCTTTCCCCTGAGTAGAGTCTATATCATATATTTTGTGTAATTTTCTCCAACCCACACTATTATTATTTTTTAAAGTATATTTTTATTGTGCAAGGTGAATTTAGAAAAAAAATCATGTATATTGTAAGATGTCACATACAAGAGCATTCCAGCAACACACCACAATGTCATGGAAGCTTTGTTACAGATTATGAGGTAATATCATCAGACTATGACCACCAAGCATGATCCATAGAGGATATTTGGCACACATTGTCCATTGTCTCCCACTTTCAACATGTAACGTGTGGTTTGGATGTTGCCTCTTTTTCATGGCTTCTTCTGTGTTTACTAGTTCACCCCCATAATCATGAGTTTGTCTCCTGGTTTATTAATAATACACATATATTTGGACAACTACTTAAAAACAGAACTAGAGCTTTGTGATACTGTTTCTCAGAAGAGAGCTCTTTTTTATTTCATGCCTGTGTGTTCTATTCAGCCTGGTCTTCAATTTAGGAGAATTCTATTTAAAGATTCCCTCCCACCTGCTTCCCTGCCCCTGCCCCCAAAATAATGGGCAGTGGATACATTCAAGACACACCCTCAGGGGATCCCCATGGTGGAGGAAGGGTCAGCTGAATGCCCATGGCAGACAACCGGTGCCACCAGACAATCGCATTTACCTGTACCAGCAAAGTCGAGGTGGAGCCTGGTCTGTGGGGAGAAACTTTGGAACCAAGGGCCTGCAGGCTAATTTAGCATTCCTTGAAAAAGTTTCCCATCCCTGGGTGAGCAAGGATATATCTAGTGTCACATGGGTTTTGATAGACTATCTCATCATTGAGATGTAAACATTTTCTCATTTTTGTGGTAATTTCTTCATAGACTATTGGATGACTGAGATCCCCCAGCCCCCAAACAATGGGCAGTGGATATGTCCAGGCCACACCCTCTGGGGATCCCCACAGTGGAGGACGGGTGAGCCAAATCACCATACCAGACAACGAGCACCAACAGGTAGTCATATTTCCCTGGACCCAGAATTTCAAGGTGGAGCTTGTTCCTACTGGTTTCAGCCTGCTCTGCAGGGAGAAACTTTGGAACCAAGGGCCTGCAAACTAATTTAGCATTCCAGGAAAAGGTTTTCCATACCTGAGTGAGCAAGGATATGTCTGGTGTCACATGGGTTTCAATAGACTGTCTTGTCATTGAGGTGTAAACATTTTCTCATTTTTGTGATCATTTATTGATTGACCCTTGGCTGACTCACATCCCAGGAGCTCCTTTTGCAAACACGGGGTTTTTTCTGAAGTAATGTCCTTAGCATTGATTACTTGTTAAATCCAGTCTCTTCTGAGATGGCCTTTGACTGCTTGCAGTTTTTTGAAATTCCTTGAGAGCGGTCTGGACCAAGCATAAGGGTTGTGCTAGCCATATTTCAGGCATACTTAAAAACAGCAAGAAACCATTCTTCTGAGTGAGCAGAGAAGGTGCTAATGACATTGTACATGATCTGCAATGGCCTTCTGTACATTTTTCTCCATTTTCCTTCTCTCTCTATTGTTCCCTCCACCCCCACACTCACTTTTTCATTGCTTGCTCTGATGCATATTGAAAGAGTGGTGTGATGATCAGGATTCTGTACGTTTCTTCATAGAAAATATAGACCTGTTTTTATTTGACTGAAGACTGCAGAAGAGATATGTTTCTGGTACATCACTACACTTTACACATGCTTATGCATACTTGTTAATTAAAAGAGTCCATCTGTGTCCATTATATTTTCCCAGGACTATGAAAAATATTTTGAGATTTCTTGCCCCTTAAAAGGAGTTGGCCCACTGTTATTGGTGCTAATTCATTCCAATAAGATGTGAAGAATTCCCAAATAGGAATTTGATAATCCAGAACAAAATGTGGCATAAATGAAAATAAATTCATTAAACTAGTAATTTATCTTATTCTCAGAGAGTATTGGGACCAATAGTTAGGTCTGTAAGATACAAAGAAGAATTATGTCATCATTAATTTCAATTATCTCAGAATCATTTAAATGTTTCTTCCTCTATGGTGTCTTTCTTAGAATGGATTCTATTAAAAGTAAACTCGCCTTACAGTCTCTTTTTCTTTTCTTTTTTTTTTTTTTTTTTGGAATGCAATTTTAATTTAATAAATATGTAGCATCAAGTAGGGATCATCTGGAAAATATTTGTTCACAGAACGATTTCCAATTCTGAAAATAAACCATATTTATTAATATCTCCAATCCTTTCAGACAGATTGTTAAGTTTTGGGAAGTTCTCAAGCACATGAATAGGGGACAATTTTTCTAAAGTTTATTATTCCCTTGAAACAACTTTCATCACGAGTTTAGTAGTTGTTTTCATTGTATTCATGTTATTACTAGGGCAGTTGGTTTACCAAAAATTCTTGCAGAAAATAAAGTATTTACATATATCTCCCCTTTTATTCCACATCATTAACACCTTCTATTCCTCTCTTCATAATATTCTGTCTAAAGGGTTACTGCCTTATTAAATGCAGTTTATTGAATTCTCCTATTTGTCAATTTCCACAATCAACTTCTTCCTTCAATTTGTCAACATTTGCTTCATATATTTTGTACCTTTGTTTTATGCATATATATATATTTGTTCTGGTTATATATATATAAAATATTGTTGTCTTTGTCTTTAATTGGCCACTTTATCATTATATAGTGTGGTTTTTTTTGTCCAAGGCAGCAGTTTTATTTTTAATTATAGCTCTTATGGTTTACAGAAAAATCACGCAGAATGAGCAGAGTTTCCATATAACCCCCTGAACACCTAGGTTATATTATCTTCAACATTTTACATTAGTGTGTTATCTTTGTTACAGTTGATGAACCAATATTTTTCATAGTATACAGTTAACTTTAGTCCATATGCACATATATTGCTCCTATTCCCTTCTGTAACCCCTCTTTTTCTTGCAATTGTTACTTATTATGTCTTCCTACATTTTGTATCCCAAACCATAGGGTATCTTTAACTCTTATGCACTTGAATTTTAGAGATTTTAAAAAATAGAGTTACAAACCAAAAACCTAATACATTATTACTGGTGTTTATAACTACAAAAAAAGACTGACATTACCAGAGATCTTAAATTTTATTAAATTTGACCCACTGTTGAGTGTCTTTTCATTACTGTGAAGAACAGGCTTAAATTGTTTCTAGGGCAGCAGTAGGGGTGACAGATAACTTCAGGATTTTTTGTTTGCTTGTTTTAATACAGGGATGCCTTATTAATTTACCACTCAATTTCAAGAACATGTCTCACTAGATATAATATTAGAAGGAATGAATCATTTAATGTCAAACATTTAAATATTTCATCTTAATTTGCCTTTTTGCCCTCTTCCTTTTTGTCTTCATTTTTTTCTGTTGAGAATTTTTTGCTTATTCTTATTTGGACTCATTTGAGCAAAATACCTTGCTTTACTCTTGCAGCTTTGAGAACTCACTCCTTGTCTGTGGCATTTTACTGTGTGGTCCCAATGTGTCTGGGCATGATTTTCTGTGATTTTATCCTGTATGGGATTCTTTGGGTTCCTTGATTGTGCGTTTACATGACTTTCATTACATCTGAGAGAATTCCAGCCTTTATATCTTTGAATATTCCTTCTGCCACTACCTCTTATATTCTTTCTGTGTCTCCCACAAAGCATGTATTGTATGCTAGATTTTATACCATGTGTCCATTCCACCAGGTGTAGTAGGCATTCAGATTCCTGAGATTCCAGTTTTCATTCCCCATGGAATGTTTCAACAAGTAGCCAAAACTGGCAGATCCATTTTCCTGAAAACTCTGGCCCAATGTGGAGTGGTCTGTGCTCCTGTAGGTCTATGACCCAGTTCCATAGGGAGCATAGTAAAGCAACAGCCACCAATTAGAAGCTGCAGCACTGCCTGGGAAATGTCACCCACTTGCATCCAACAGAGGTGTGGGGTCTTGGGGGAGACCACATGATGTACCTGCAGGAGGGTTCCCTTGGCTGAGGTACACACAAGGTGCCCCTGGCCCTATTGCATGAAGGGTTATGTGGCACAGCCCCAAAGTGGGATTCTTGGGAGATTTTAGGGAAGTTGAAAGGGTGGGTGCTGTCAAAAGTGTTTACCATAGTTCTGCCAGGACCTCAGCAAGAACCCATGGGGCTAAAGTGATATCTCACTCCCAACACACACACCAGGAGCTTGTTCACCCAGAGGTGTATTTGTGTCTGGTCCACCCCAAGGGATATCCTTTAGGAGTTGTGTCTTCTGAGCCAGTCCTCACAACAGTATACCCCAAAGTCTGCCTCACATGAGAATGTGCCATCCCTTCAGCCGCCTCCTGCTTTGCTGATGCCTTACAGAGCCACCAGACACCCAGCCAAGATCAATGGGAGCCACTCAAAGGCCAAGGATCCCAGTGGAGATTGGCAGACATGATAGGAGGGTGCCATGGTGCCCCAGAGTTACTGGAAGGTCACTTAAACTCTCTGCTAAAATTTATTGTTTCTTTCAAACTTTTTTCTCTTTCAATTTACAAATTGAAAGAGGTCTTATTAACTGCTGTATTAGCCAGCCAAAGGGGGATGCTAATGTGAGATACCAAAAACGGGTTGGTTTTTACAAAGGGTATTTATTTGGGGTAGAAGTCCACAGATATCAGGCCATAAAGCGTTATGTTTCTTCTCTCACCACAGTCCATTGCCACGTGTTAGAGCAAGACAGCTGCCGGCGTTTTCCAGGGTTCAGGCTTCTGGGGTTCCTCTCTTCCTGGGGCTGCATTTCTCTCCGGGCTTAGCTCCTGTTTCCTCCACAAGGTCAGGTATAGACGATCTGGCGAACGGCTTGCTTCTCTTCTCCTGGGGCCTTCTTTCCAACATCAAAACTGCTTCCAAAAGACTGTTTTAACTCTGTTCTTTGCCTTGCCTTTTATATTTGATTCCCCACCCACCAAGGGGTGGGGCTCAATGCCCTACTGACGTGGCCCAGTCAACGCCCTAATCATAACCTAATCATGCCCAGATTAACAGATCAGTTTACAAGCATAATCCAATTATACTTTTGGAATTCATAATTACATCAAGTTGGCCAAATTCCACCCTCTGAATTCCAAAAATACATTACAATATTCAAAAAACCTTAAATCAGTAATAATTCAAGTACAAAATCATATCATAATCATTTTAAAGAAATACAGTACATCTTGAGGCAAAGTCCCGTCTGCTATAGACCTCTGAAACTTACAAAACCATTTAACTGCTTCTAATACACAAACAGAAAGACAAAGGATAAACATTTTCAATATCATAAGAAGAAATTGGGATGTTAAACATGAGTCACGGATCCTCTACAGTTCAGTAAACCTGCAGGGCATCCTCCATTCGATTTCAAAGTCTGAGAGTCATTCTTAAGGTGATGGTTCCTTCTCCTTGGGGCCACATGTGGACCCATGCTTTCCACAGGCTTGCCCAATGACCACTTTCTTGGGCCCACCCTCATCAAGCATCTGGGTGTCAACCAAGCTCCAGACCTCACTCTCCAAGGGTGTTGGGGTGATTGCCACACCTTACCCAATCTTTGGGTTAGATTCTTAGCCCCCCTAGTACAGTGAGGTGAAGACAACATTCCCCCTAACCTTTGGCATACAGGTTCAACCCTCTCAGAGCAATGAGTTGACCACCTGGCCTTCCCTAACACTTGGCATGCAGGTTCAACCCTCTCAGAGCAATGGGTTGACCACCTGGCCTTCTCTAATGCATGGGGGACAGGTACACCCCTCTCAGACCTATGGGGTGTTGACCTTAACCACCCTAATCTTTGAGGAATGTGCTCCACCCTCCCTGCACCCTGGGGTGGCAAAACTCTCCCAGAACATCGGGTGGGGACATCCACCTTCTTCAACTGCTGGGGTAAACTCACCCTCTCTGTACACATGGGTGGGGCTCCTCTCTTGGCCTAAGGAGATGTCTTAAGTCCAGATCTCTGCTTCCATGGTTTTCTTCTTAAAGCTGATTCTCCTTCAATCTCTCCTTTCCATGTCCTCTTTCATCCAAGCTGACAGTGGTTTTGTTCATACAGCTCTCTCAAAAGCTTTGTTGGCTTAGTATGGAGGATGCAGGGGTCCATGCCATCAGACAGTAAGACTTTCCACAAGTTTTCCAAGATAACTGCATCTTCAATTCTGAGTTACGAGTTCCAAGTTTAGTAAAGTCTTCAAATAAGAAACTATCACCAACAACAAAATCTTGAAGATGTTTTCCTACATTATCCTCTAGGAGTTTTATGGTTGTCACTTTTTATATTTAGCTCCTTGATTCATTTTGAGTTATTTTTTTGTCTAATGTGCAAGATAGGGATTGTCTTTCTTTCTTTGGATATAGATACCCAGTTCTGCCTGGGCCATTCCTGTAATAGACTGTACTGGCCCACTTGGGTGGGCTCAATAACCTTGTCAAACATCACTTGACTGTAGATATGATGGTCTGTTTCTTAGTTCTCAACTCAGTTCTATTGGCCAATATATCTCTTATGTCCGTACAATACTATTTTTAAGACTTTAGCTAAGTAAAATTATTTGAAGTCAGGAAATGAGAGCCCTCCAATGCCATGCTTCTTTATAAAGATATTTTTGGCTATATGGGGACACTTACCTTCCAAATAAAATTGATAATTGGTTTTTTGATTTCTGCAAAAAGGCTGTTTGGATTTTTATTGGGACTGCATTGAATTTGTAAATCAGCTTGGGTAGAATTGACATCTTAAAGATATATGGTCTTCCAATCCATGTACATGGAATGTTCTTCCATTAATTTAAGTCTTCCTTATTTTCTTTTAGCAATGTTTTGTAGTTTTTCTGAATACCACTCTTTTTTGTCCTTGGTTATGTTTATTCCAAAATATTTTATTGTTTTAATCACTATTATAAATGGATTTCCCCTGATTTCCTCTTCAGATTGTACATCAGTAGTATATAGAAATGCTATTGAGTTTTGCATATTAATCTTGCATCCCACCACTTTGCTGAACTCATCTCTTAAATCTAATACCTTTGTTGTGGATGTTTCAGGATTTTCTAGACACAGGATCATAACATCAGCAAATTGTTGAGGTTTTACTTCTTCCTTTCCTATATTGGTGCCTTTTATTTCTTTATCTTGCCTAATTGCTCTAGCTAGTAATTCTAGCACAATATCGAATAATAATGATGACATGGGCATCCTTATCTTTTTCCTCATCTCAGTTGGAAAGGTTTCAGTCTTTGAGCATTGAATATAAGGCTAAATGTATGTTTTTCATATATGAATTTTACCACATATAGAAAGCTTCCTTCTATTCCTAAATTTTGGAAGGTTTTTTCAAGAACGGGTGCTGTATTTTGTCAAATTCCTTTTCTCATCAATTGAGGGGATCATCTGACTTTTCTCCTGCAATTTATTAATTTGTTTTATTACACTAATTAATTTTTTTGTTGAACCACCCTTGCATACTTGGGATAAAACCCACTTGACCATGGCTTATAATTTTTTTAATGTGCTCTTGGATTCAATTTGCAAGTATTTTTTTGAGGATTTTTCATCTGTATTCATTAGATATTTGTCTGTAATTTTCTTCTTCATAGTATCTTTACCTGGTCTTGGTGTTGGGGAGATGTTGGCTTCATAGAATGAGTTTAGCTGTGCTCTTTCCTGTTCAACTTTTTTGGAAGAGCTTGAGCAAGACTGTTGTAAAAGCATCTTTGAATGACTGGTAGAATTCACTGTGAAGCCCTCTGCACCCAAGCTTTTCATCTTTGGGAATTTTTTTTATGACTGTTTCAATCTCTTCACTTGCATTTGGTTTTTTGAGATCTTCTGTTTTCTAAGGTGTGTAGGTGGTTCATGTGTTGCTAGAAATTTGTCCATCTCATCTATATTGTTTAGTTTTTTGGCATATAGATGTTCATAGAATCCTCTTGTGAACTCTTAATTCTGTAAGGTTAGTGGAATTGTCCTCGCTCTCATTTGTGATTTTTAAATTTCTGTCTTCTCTCTTTTTCTTTATCAGTTTAGCTAAGTGTCCATTTTGTTGATCATCTCAAAGAACCAACTTTTGGTTTTGTTGATTCTCACTGTTTTTCCCCTCTATTCCATTTATTTTTGCTCTGAGATTTATATTTCTTTCTTTTGGCTTGGCTTGGGATAAGTTTGCTGTTCTCTAGTTCCTCCAGGTAGCAGTTAGATTTTCAATTTAAGCTCTTTATTCTTTTTTAATGTAAGCATTGAGGGATATAAATTTCCATCTCTGCACAGCCTTTGCAGTGTCCATAGGTTTTGATATGTTGTATCCTTGTTTTCATTTATCTCAAGATATTTGCTGAATTCTTTTTCAATTTCTTCTTTAACCCACTGATTATTTAAGAGTTTGTTATTTAATCTCCATCTATTTATGAAATTTCCATTTTTCCATCCATTTTCTTTTTTTTTTTTACTTTATTTTGTACATTTAATAATTGAAAATATAAACAATTAAAAGCTAAATAGTAAACACACATGAATAAATATACACATTTATCAATTAAATGTAATGGATACATATAAAAAAATTTTGAACCAAACAATATGTTACACAACATATTTGGTTCATAGTATTGCATTCATACAGTATTTGTCCTTTTGTATTTGGCTTGCTTCACTCAACATAATGTCCTCCAGGTTCATCCATATTGTCATATGCTTTATGACTTCATTTCTTCTTACAGCTGCATAATATTCCATCATATGAATAGACCACAGTTTGTTTATCCAGTCATCTGTTGATGGACACCTGAGCTTTTTCCAACTTTTGGCAATGGTGAATAATGTTGCAGATGTCTGTTCATATCACTGCTTTCAGTTCTTCTGGGTATATACCCAGTAGTGGTATTGCTGGGTCACATGGCAAGTCTATATTCAAATTCTTTAGGAACTGCCAAACAGTCCTCCATAGTGGCTGTACCATTCTGCATTACCACCAACAGTGAAGAAGTGTTCTTATCTTTCCATGTCTTCTCCAACACTTGTTGTTCTGTCTTTTTAATAGTGGTCATTCTGATAGGTGTGAAATGATAGCTCATTGTAGTTTTGATTTGCATTTCCCTAATCATTAGTGATGTTGAACATCCCTTATGTGTTGTTTTGCCATTTGTTTTTCTTCTTTGGAGAAATGTCTATTCAAGTCTTTTGCCCATTTTTTAATTGGGTCATTTGCCTTTTTATTGTTGAGTTGTAACATCTCTTTATATATCCTGGGTATTAAATCCTTATCAGATATGTGATTTCCAAATATTTTTTCCCATTGAGATGGCTGCCTTTTCACCCTTTTGAAAAGTCCTTTGAGGTGCAAAAGTGTTTAACTTTGAGGAGGTCCCATTTATTTATTCTTCGGTTGCAAGTGCTTTGGGTGTAAGGTCAAAGAAACCACCACCTACTACAAAGTCTTGAAGATGTTTCCCTACATTTTCTTCTAGTAGTTTCATGGTCGTGGCTTTTAAATTTAGATCTTTGATCTATTTTGAGTTGATTCTTCTATAGGAGGTGATATAGGGGTTTTCTTTTATTCTTTTGGTTATAGATATCCAGTTCTCCCAAAACCATTTGTTGAAGAGATTGTTTTTTCCTGTTAGCGTGGGCTTGGTAGGTTTGTCAAAAACCAGTTGACTGTATAGGTGAGGGTTTATTTCTGGTTTCTCAATTCTATTCCACTGATCGATGTGTCTTTCTTTATGGCAGTACCATGCTGTTTTGACCACTGTAGCTTTGTAATATGTTTCAAGGTCAGGCAGTGAAATTCCTCCCACATTGCTTTTCTTTTTTAGAATGCATTTGGCTATTCGGGTGCACTTACCCTTCCAGATGAATTTGGTAATTACCTTCTCTAATTCTGTAAAGTAAGCTGTTGGGATTTTGTTTGGTATTGCATTGAATATATAAATCAGTTTGGGTAAGATTGACATCTTCACGATATTTATTCCTCTAATCCATGAACATGGAATGTCTTTCCATTTATTTAGGTCTTTTAAAATTTCTTTTAACATTGTTTTGTAGTTTTCTGCATATAGGTCTTGTACTCCTTTGGTTAAATTAAATCCTAAGTATATGAGTCATTTTGTTGCGATTGAAAATGGAATTTTTCCCCTGATTTCCTCCTCAGGTTGTTCAGTGCTAGTGTACAAAACATTACTGATTTTGGCGTGTTAATCTTGTATCCTGCCACTTTGATGAACTCATTTATTAGTTCAAGTAGCTTTGTCGTGGATACTTCAGGATTTTCTAAGTACAGGATCATGTCATCCGCATACAGTGAGAGTTTTACTTCCTTTTTTCCTATTTGGATGACTTTAATTATTTTTCTTGTCTAATTGCCTTAGCTAGAACTTCTAGTACAATGTTGAATAACAATGGTGGCATTGGGCATCCTTGTCTTGTTCCTGATCTTAGAGGGAAAGATTTCAACCTTTCCCCATTGAGTCTGAAGTTGGCTGAGGGTTTTTCATATGTGCCTTTTATAATATTGAAGAATTTTCCTTTTATTCCTATCCTTTGAAGTGTTTTTATAAAAAAAGAACGTTGAATTTTGTCGAATGCCTTTTCTGCATATATTGAGATGATCATGTGGTTTTTTTTTTCATTTACTTTGTTAATGTGGTTTATTACATTGATTGATTTTCTTATATTGAACCAGCCTTGCATACCAGTAAAAAATCCCACTTCGTTGTGATGTATAAGTCTTTTGATATGCTGTTGGATTCAATTTGCAAGTAAGTATTTTATTGAGAATTTTTGCATCTATGTTCATTAGAGAGATTGGTCTGTAATTTTCTTTTCTGGTAGAATCTTTATCTGTCTATACTGTTCCTCTATCCCCATCCCCCTGGGGCACATGACAATCCCCTGTCTTGACTCATTGGATGACAAAATTCATAGTTACATGCAATAAGATGTCTTGACAGGCTGATTGTGCTCCCCTATTAGGATCCACCCTTGCTCCCAAGAAACACCCACATGTCTCTTTCTGGGTGTATTGGCCCTCCCAAAGATGGTGGTTCACCACCTTCCCACTCACCATGGGGGTCTCCACTCCCTGACACAACACATTATGACAGGATGAACACTCACACACATCCCAGAAGCCTGCTCCAGGTGTGCCCCATCCTGAATGCCCCCCCACCTACACCCTAAACCAATGTCACTACCTTGCCATATTTCCGTAAAAGCATTCCCACTCCTGCACTTTCAACATCATACCCACAAATCACATGTTCACCTAGTCCGCCTCCCATCTCTCCCCCAAGTAACCTGGGTATTCTAACCCACTGTTCCTAATCTACCAACCTGTCAACCCTGCACCACCAAACCCAGTAATGTCACTACCCACCTGTTCTATCCTTCAATAAGCAACTATACTCTATTACTTTACCATAGATTATGTCCATATGGGTGATATCTCACAACCTTCTCTTTATCTCCCTTGTTAACCTATCTGTCAGACAATGGTTCTCAGAGACTGCTCACTTTCCTCAATTCAAATCAATGAGGTCATGTCCTGTTCTCCATCAATGCCTGCCTTACTTCATTCAACATAAGGTCTTCAAGACTCATTTATGTTATTCCATGTGTTAGCACTTTATTCCATCTTACAGCTGAGTAATATTCCATTGTATGTATGTACCACACTTTGTTTATCCATTCATCCGTTGATGGGCACCAGGGCTGATTCGAACTTTTGGTAATTGTGTACAGTGCCACTATAAACATTGGTTTGCATATATCTGTTTGTGTCTTTGCTTTCAATTCTTCTGAGTATATGCCCAGCAGTGGAATCACTGGATCATATGGAAGGTCTAATGTTAGTGTTCTGAGGAACTGGCAAACTATCCTCCACAGTGACTGGACCATTCCACAATCCCACCAGCAGTGGATGAGGGTTCCTATTCCTCCACATCCTCCTCAACAATTATAGTCTCCTGTTTTTTTAATAGCTGCCATTCTGATGGGTGTAAGATGGTATTTCATTGCAGTTTTGATTTGCATTTCCTTAACAGCTAACAATGTTGAGCATTTTTTCATGTGCTTTTTAGCTAATTGTATTTCTTCCTTGGAGAAATGTCTTTTCAGGTCATTTGCCCATTTTTTAAATGGGTTGTTTGTCTTTTTATTTTTGAGGTGTAGGATTTCTTTGTATATGCAGGATATTAGGCTCCTATCAGATATATGGTTGCCAAATATTTTCTCCCACTGGGTAGGCAGCCTTTTAGTTTTCTTAATAACATCCTTTGAGGTGCAGAAGTTTTTAATTTTGAGAAGGTCCCAAATTATCTATTTATTCTTGTGCTGCTCATGCTTTGGGTGTGAAATTCATGAAACCATTTGCTATTATAAGGTCATGTAGATGCCTCCTTATATTACCTTCCATGGTATTTATGGTTTTGGCTCTATATTTATATCTTTGATCCATTTTGTGTTGATTTTTGCATAATGTGTAAGATGGTATTTCTCTCTCATTTTTTGAATACGGATATCCAGTTCTCCAAGCACCACTTGTTAGAGAGGTCATTCTTTCCCAACCGAGTGGGCTTGCTGGCCTTGTTGAATATCAGATGACTGTATATTTGAAGATCTATGCCAAAACTCTCAATTCTGTTTCATTTGTCAGTATGTCTATCATTTTGCCATTACCATGCAGTTTTGACCACTGTAGCTTTGCAGTATGCAAACAACCTTCTCTTTTTTTTTTTT
>JAQZBX010078691.1:0-14088 GCA_029593785.1 Cabassous unicinctus
ATTAATAAATAAATCTTTAAAAAAAAAAACAACACTGAGGGGAGCAGATGTAGCTCAGTGATTGAGTGCCTGCTTTCCATATACTAGGTCCTGGGTTCAATCACCAGTACCTCCTAAAAAAAACACTGAGGAGGAAAAAAAAAAAACACAGATACCATTTCTCACTTACTACACTGGCAAAAATCTAAAAATATGAGAATACAGTCTGTTGGAGAGGATGTGAGGAAGCAGGTACACTCTGCTGAAGGGAATGCAAACTGGTACAACTATTAGAGACGGAAACTTGGCAATCCCTATCAAAATTACACATGCACTTACCTTTAGACCCAACCATGTCACTTCCAGGAATCTACCCTGGAAATATACCTTCAACAATACAAAAATATGTACACATTCTTGGTAACTGTAAAATACTGGAAACAACCTAAATGTCCACACTTAGTAAAGTGACTGAATAAACTATGTTAAATCCAAACAATAAAGTGCTATGCAACTTTTCAAACCGAATGAAGATGATCTCTATAATATGGGGTGATTAGTTCTAGAGTATACTGTTAAGTGAAAAAAGCAGGACAGCGGATGTGGCTCAAGTGATTAGCACCTGCTTCCCACATGGGAGGTCCCAGTGCGGTTCCCGTGTCTCCAATAAAGACAAACAATAAGCAAACAAACGAAGAAACCAATTCAAAGGAGCTGATGTGTCTCACTGTTTGAGTGCCGGGTTAAATGGGAACAGGGAAGCAGGGATCAGGAAATAGTGACATTTCTGAGTACATACTCCTTAACAATTCTGACTCTTAGAACCATAGAAATTTTCACATATCCTTCATGTACTACAAATAATAAATAATCAAAACTAACCCAGAAGTGAGAAAAACCCAAAATGGAATACAAACACCAATAAATGAACCTAACTGTAGTATAAATGACTAACATAAGGAAGAAAAGTTAACAATATCTTGACCAAACTCTGTAAGGTTAAAGATAAAACGAATTGCATATAAATGCCATAATCTAGTTAATAAAAGTTTCTCACTGAGGTACAAGTTAATAATTCTGAAATCACTTTCTGTGTATAATAGAACTAAACAAAGAAGTAGATTACAGATATTAAGAATGAGGTTTCTCACTGTTGGAGAAAGAAATTATAAGTAAGGAAAGAGGAGAGTCAAATGAAACTCTGTGGATTGAAATCAGAAGTATCAGTACTGTTCATAACTTTGATAACTAACAAACATAAAGAGTGATAAGATTTTAAAAATCACATACTTGAAAATACAAGTCAATGACTTGTAATTTTTCTTGTTTAAAGATATATTTTCTTATTTTTACTTGGAGTCACAGTTATCTTTAAAAGTTGTCTTCAAAACAGGATAAAATAACAAACTACTATTAATAAACTAAATAAACTACTAATATAAACTAAATAACAAAACTACTGATAATGTTCAGGTCTCACAGGCCAGTTATACTGGAGGTCAAAAATGCCTTAAGTTATCTCCAGGGTTCTGCTTCTATCAATCACCTAGTGTTATTTATTAACTAATAAGTATAATAACTAAAGACCTATAAAGTGAATTACTAATTAGCACTTATAAAATGCATTAATAATATCACCTGAAGTTTATACTACATCCAACTGTTCAGAGTTTTTAAAGTGTTATTATAAAAATCACATTTTGATTTCTATAAACTGAACAGACTAGATCTATTAAGAGAAAAACCATGTAAGAAGTTTTACCAGAATTTAATCAGGGAGAACTCTGTATTTTATAACTCTTAAGTACATTCATGGTCTTCTTAGGACCCAGAGAAGAGAGGTACTAGATATGCCAACATCTCCAAACCTAAGAGGAAACAAAAGACTCCATGCATACCAGAAAATAAAAATTTCATTTATAGTCTCCATGGTGCCAATGAGTTAAAGTCTCAGAAGTCTAATAGTAAAGGATCCAGAGGATGTGTAATGTTGAACAGAAATCATAATGAGTTTTTCAAATCAATGTATTCATATACGACAGGGGGTCTGAAATGGTATGACCAACACTCAGAAAGGCAGATACACAGGATAAATGTAGCATATCATTCTAGGATGCAAATGTACATTCTTTTTATTAAGTACAATACTATGGAATCTAAAGCAAAATTCACTTGAATAAACAATGCACACAAGTTTTCAAAGAAATTTCTTGAATTTTTATGATAAAATGAGTCTTCTAAGGAATGTCTTAAGAGTTGTTTCAAAATTTTCCACGGAAAAATTTGAGAAGCACTATAATTATAAATTTTTTATGGGACCAAGGAACTCGACTGCGTCAAGGATAACACTAAGTAGGAATACAAAACACTGAGAGCAAAAAAGTAGCAAACCTTGCTTTGATCTACTCTTGCTTAATGATAAAACTGCTTTATTATTGGTATTACAGAGACTGGTTAACATGCTAAAGATGAAAGTAGTTCTGTTTCTTTTGTTCTCAACTGAAAATCTATTGGAATATGTCTATCTTTCCTCACTCATGAATTAAGAAAAAGAGAATGGTAAGACTGGTTTTGATTTCATAACTCAACATTAATTTTTTCAAGTTGAACTGCTATGTTGTTTATAATTTTAAAAATGTAGCACTAAAATACAGTGACTTCATTAAACAACTACATATATATATAGTTAGGACTGAAAAAGAATATCCAAAATATAGAAGCTTTTTGTTTGGGTTAAAACAATTTAAAAGTTTGTTTTCATGATGATAAGGTTTCCAAACATGGAAAAAGTAACTGTCTTTGCCTACTGAGTCCAATGCAAATTATATTGAACTGAAAATGGCTTACCACACGATTAGTTCAAAGTATATTAAATTTATTTTTATAAAAGAATAAAATAAACAGAAATAAGATAATAAAGAATCATTTACATCAAACTATCTGGTATCTGTAAAAGCTATTTTGCTAAACACCTAAAAATCCTTTTACATACTGATAAAGTTTGGTTGCTCATTAAAATACACATATCAACCTAGATAATTTAAAATTAGCAAACTAAGACAAAGTAAAGTTAATTCTCATTTATTTGTAGTAATAAAATATAATTTAAAAGTCACCCTAACAGATATTCCACTATTAACATTCCTACAACCATTACCAACTTTTAACCAACTAACAAAATTGGAGCAGTCTTTTTCTTTTCCCCATTCAGATTGTATTACAGAGAGACAATGAAAAATAAAAGGACAAGACTCTCAAATACTAATTTACTCCCTGAAAAGTGAACTGCTGTCAATAAACTCTAAATTATTCAGCATACTGTGGCCTCATTCTCCAGAGAAGGCTACCTGGGTTCCAGAATATTAGGAGTGAAGCCAATCAAGAACCAAGAGAGCTGGTCTTATGTTTTTAGTGTCTGCTGTAACAGACTTCATTCCAAAATGAATCAAACAGGTTCCCTGTTGTTGGTATTGCCTGCTTTTCCCCTTAGCAATGGATAATTAATTTTGGAGAATTATCTAAATTTTGTTACTTAATATCTATTACACCTCAATATTCAGTTCATTTTTTAAAACAAATAAAAAGCTCACAGTAAATAATCTAAAAATATAGTTTAATTTTGATACACGTCTATGTGTAGAAATATTTATAGACATGTATATATACATACATACGCATACATGTTAGTTAGTATACTCCCATAAACTCCCTGGCTCTGTCAACTGAAAGGGCCTGGAAGCAATAACACTCCAGGAGCAAACAGCATATGTAGTGTCCAGATCTTAGTTTCTAATATCATCCTACAATAAAAGACATTAGCACTTCTTAGAGAAATGGCTGGTTCTAGGGCTCAGACAAGAAATATGCAAGATAAACCTGGAGCATCTTGTAGTAACAAAAAGTAAGAAAATGATCAACACACACAGACATGATGAAGAGGGTATGTCAAAGGAATACAGCAGCCTACTGAAAGAGCTCCCAAAGGTAAAGCTATTTGAGCAACAAAATAAAGTTGTACTGGATTATAACCCCAAGTATAAAATAAATATCCATAAGTTCAAAATTCTATAATTCTATAAATAATAAATGGGAAGAGGAGACAAATCTTAAACGCAGAGAATGCCAAATAATTAATACAGATATTCCACCTTGAAGGAATAATAGTGACCTTCTTCCAAAGAGTACAGTATGGACAGGAAAAAAAAAAAGAGTAACTTTATAGTGGAGAAACCGGACAAACAATACCTCAAACCAGGTGATCAAGGTTAGTATCACCAATGATAAGTCATATTGATAGTACATACCGTTGATATAACGGGAATGGCACTATACCTCTGTGGTCTTCCACTTCAAAACACAACAGCCCAGTCTAATCATAAGAAAAAAATCAGACAAACCTCATCTGAGGAACATTCTATGTGTCATACTAACATAAGATGTTAACAAAAGGGAAACTGAGTGTGGAATATAGAACTATCCTCACACAAATTCTGTAAATCTAAAACAGTTTTGTGGCAGTTTAATATAGTTATGAATTCCAAAAATAGATATGGATTATGTTTGTAACCTGGTCTGTTCCTCTGGATTATGATTAAATGATTAGGGCTTTGATTGGGCCAAGTCAGGAGGATGTAGAGTCCCCCGCCTTTGGTGGGTGGGGACTCAGAGATAAAACTACATGGCAGAGCAGAGAAGTTGGTTGGAGTTTTTGAGTTGGAGTTCTGATGTGGAGTCTTGAGCTGGAGCCCCGGGAAGTAAGCATACAGAGAAGGCCCCGGTAAATGAGATGAGCCATTCACCTGACAGTTCACAGTTGGTCTGTGGAGAGAGGCAAAGGTTAGACAGCCTCATAGTCTACAGCTGACCTTTGGAGGAAACAGGAGCTGAGCCCGGAGAGAAACGGAGCCCCGGGAAGAGAGGAACCCAAGAAGCCTGAACCCTGGCAAACATCAGTAGCTGTCTTGCTCCAACACGTGGCAACAGACTTTGGTGAAGGAAGAAAATTATGCTTTATGCCCTGGTAACTGTAAGCTTCTACCTCAAATAAATACCCTTTATAAAATCCAACCAATTATTGGTATTTTGCATCAGCACCCCTTTGGTTGACTAATACGCATTTTAAGATAAAAGTTTATTAAAAAATAATCTAGGAACAACCAGCAAGATGGTGGCAGAGTAAGGTGCTCCGAGAGTCAGCTCCTGCTACAGGGTGGTTAGTAATCACCCAGAGCTATCTAAAGCACCTGTTTGGAGGCTCCAGGACTCCAGAAGAGCATCCTGCAACAACCTTGAAAGAATGGAAGGAGGATTCTGCCCATCTGCAGAGAAGATTCGTACGTAGACCACTCCATGCCCCAGAGGCCAGTGCCCATTCTCCAATAGAGGCACAAGCCGCTTCAGGAGCTATTCCGCAGCTGGAATTGGAAACTCCACTTCCCAAAAACGGGGGAGGAAGAGACGGTTGGACACGAACTTCGGCTACTGATTAGTAAATTCGGCGGGCTAAAGTATAATCCTAAGAACAGCTAAAATTTGAACCTTTCCAAGTCAGAAAGAGACAGGTAGCCGCCATCTTAACTCCACCCCTGGCACAAGGGGAAGCAGGGCTGACTGAAAATCACAGTGCTGGTAGGAACTGGCTTCTTTCCATCTAGATGGGATTGCAGCTCTAGCCTAAGCCCCAACCCCACCTCTGGCAGGAAGGAAGCTGGGGGGACCTGCACCAGCCTCTCGGGGAAAATACATGCCAAGCCAAGGAGGCCAATGATCATCCTACTCTGGTGGTGCAAGCTGCCCCAGGAGCTGTTCTGTGGCTGGAATTGGAAGCTCCATTTCCTAAAAACAGGGGAGTGGGAGATGGTTGGCCACCTACTTCAGCTACTGATTAGTAAATTCAGCTGGCTAAAGTATAACCCTAAGAACTGCTAAAGTTTGAACCTGTCCAAGTTCAAAAGAGACCGGTAGCTGCCATTTTGACTCCACCCCCAGCAAGAGGGGAAGCAGGGCTGACTGAAAATTGCAGTGACCATCAAGACCAGTTTCTTTCACGCAGATCAGACTGCAACCCTAGCCTAGGCTTCAGTCCCACCACTAGCAAGGAGGAAGCTGGTGAACACTGAACCAGCCTCTCTGGGTAACTGCAGGAACATTTGGCTGGTACAGACTGAATAGTCGGAAATCTACTAGGGCAACTGAGGTCATTTTGGACCCGCACGGCATAGATTGCTGCCCACAACTGCAGCTCCATCCCCGCCCCAGGAAGGGGAGAAAAGGGGGTGAAGCTTCATCAGTCTCTCTGGGCAACTACAGTCTAGGCCTGCACAACATGGATTATTATTCACAGCTGTGGCTCTGTCCCTACCCCTAGCAAAGAAGAAAGTTGGGAGAAGCTTCATAGGTCCCTGGGGCAATGAGGGCAGCTTGAGCCTCCACAAGTTACAGCACCAACTACATCCTTGGCTCCTACTACACAGCCAGCAAGAGAGAAAGGGCAAGAAAGCCCTAAATTAAAGAGAGAAACCGCACCCAGAATAAATACATCTAGTAAGCCAGATGCTGAGACACCAACAAAAAATTACAACCCACACCAAGAAACAGGAAGATATGGCCCAGTTAAAGGAACAAGATAAGCCTCCAGATGACATAAAGGAGTTGAAACAACTAATCATAGAGGTTCAAACAAATCTCCTTAATAAATTCAATGAGATGGCTAAAGAGATTAAGGATATTAAGACGACACTGGATAAGCACAAAGAAGAATTTGAAAGCATACATAGAAAAACAGCAGATCTTATGGGAATGAAAAGTGCAATAAGTGAAATTAAAAATACACTGGAATAATATAACAGCAGACTTGAGAAGGCAGAAGGACTGGTGAGCTTGAAGAAAGGGCCTCTGAAAGCAAACATACAAAAAAACAGATGAAGAATGGAAAAAATTGAACAAGTTCTCAGGGAACTAAACAACAGCAAGAGACATGCAAACATACGTGTCATGGGTGCCCCAGAAGGAGAAGAGAAGGGAAAAGGGGCAGAAGGAATATTGGAAGAAATAATGGTAGAAAATTTCCCAACTCTATTGAAGGGCATAGATATCCATGTTCAAGAAGCACAACGTACTCCTATCCGAATAAATCCGAATAGACCAACTCCAAGACACATACTAATCAGAATGTCAAATGCCAAAGAAAAAGAGAGAATTCTGAGAGCAGCAAGAGAAAAGCAATGCATAACACATAAGGGATACCCAATAAGATTAAGTCCCAATTTCTCATCGGAAACCATGGAGGCAAGTAGACAGTGGTGTGATATATTTAAGATATTGCAAGAGTAAAACTTCCAGCCAAGAACCTTATATCCAACAAGACTGTCTTTCAAAAATGAGGGCGAGTTTAGAATATTCATAGATAAACAGAAACTGAGAGAGCTTGTAACAAAGACCCAGCTTTGCAGGAAATACTAAAGGATGTGCTACAGTCTGAAAAGAAAAGACAGGAGAGAGAGGCTTGGCAGGGAGTCTGGAAATGAAGATTATATCATAAAAGTAACTAAAAGTGTAATAAGAGTGGTGAAAATAAAATATGACAGATAAAACCCAAATATTTTGGAATAAACTTAACAATGTAAAACACTTGTATTCAGAAAATTACAACTTATTGTTAAAAGAAATCAAAAAGGACCTATATAATTGTAAGAACATTCCATGCTCACAGACTGGAAGACTAAATATCATTAAGATGTCAATTCTACCCAAACTGATATACATCCAATGCAGTCCTGATAAAAATCCCACCAGCATTTTTTAAATAAATGGAAAACATGATTATCAAATTTATTTGGAAGGGTAAAGTGTTCTGAATAGCCAGAAACATCTTAAAAAGGACAAGTGAAGTTGGAGGACTCTCACTTCCGGACTTTAAATCATATTACCTAGCTACAGTGGTAAAAACAATATGGTATTGGCATAAAGACAGACACACAGATCAACGGAACCGATATGATGGTTCAGAAACAGACCCTCACATCTATGGTCAAGTGATTTTTGACAAGCCTGTCAAACCCACCCAGCTTGGGCAGAACAGTCCATTCCACAAATGGTGCTGAAAGAACTTGTATCAAAGCCAAAAGAAGGAAAAAGGACCCCTATCTTACATCTTATACAAAAATTAACTCAAAATGGATCAAAAACCTAAATATAAAAAACAAGAACCATAAAGCTTCTAGAAGAAAATGGTGGAAAATATCTTCAAGACCTGGTGGTAGCTGGCGGATTCTTAGAAGAGATAAGACGAGGACTGAGATAGATTACTGATATTTAATGTATGTAGAAGATTTTTGTTTTGTTTTTTTAAGATTTTTTTCTTTTTTAATCCCCCCGTTGTGACTTGTGCTCGCTGTGTCCATTTGCTTTGCGTTTTCTGTGTCTGCTTTGTTGCGTCATCTTGCTGCACCAGCTCACTGCACCGCGCAGGCTGGCTTGCCTTCACCAGGAGGCCCCGGGAATCAAACCCAGGGCCTCCCATATGGTAAACGGAAGCCCAACCAATTAAGCCACAGCCGCTTCCCAATATGTAGAAGTTTTAATTAACTTTACTGTAAAAGTGTGGAAATGTATAGAGTTGATGGTAACACATTATAGTGAGTAACAGCTAGTTTATAAATGGGAATGTGGCCGAAAAGGGTAGTCTAGGGATGTAAATGCCAATTGAAAGAAAGCTAGAGAATAATTTAGGTACTGACTAACACAGCAAACCCAGATGTGGATGAGAACTGTGGTTGACAGTACAGATGCAAGAGTATCCTTTGTGAGCTAGAGCAGATGTACATCACTATTGCAGGGTGGTGGGAATGAGGAGAAGCATGGGAAAAATACAACTGGAGTGACCTATAGACTGTGGTTAACAGTAATAATATAATATTCATGCATCTATGCCAAAGATGTACTGCGTTGATAATGGGGGAGTATGGAAAAAGCATGCCAAATGTACGCTATGGACCTGGTGATAGTCTGATGATATTATCTCATAATCTATAACAAATGTTCTACCATGGTGTGGTGTGTTGACAGAGGGGTGTTGTATGGGAATTCTGCCCATGTGCATGATTGTTTTGTAAGTTTACAACTTCTTCCATAAAAATATATTTAAAAAATAATAGGGAAAAGGATGTGGCTCAAGTGGTTGGGCATCCGTCTACCATATGGGAGGACCTGGTTCAATCTCCAGGACCTCCTGGTAAAAAGAAAAAGGCGAACAGGCGAGCTGGGCACACACAGCGAGCCACGCAGCAAGATGAAGATGATGCAACAAAAAGAGAGATGCAGGCGAGAGTCAAGGCAAGATGCGCCAGAAACCAGAAACTAAGGTGGCACAACTGACAGGGTACCTCTCTCCCACATTGGAGGTCCCTAGGATCGAATCTTGGTGAAGTCGGGAGGAGAAAAACGTGAAGAAAAGGCAAGAAACAGACACAGAAGATCACCCAGCAAATGGACACTCATAGAACTGTACACCAAAAAGAAAAAAAAAAGAATAATAATAATATAATAATAGGGTGGGTCGGGGGAAAAATACACCAAATGTAAGATAAGGACTATAGTTAGTAGTAAGATTTTGACAATATTCTTTCATAATTTGTAACAAATGTCTCACAACAATGCAAGGTGTGGGTGGTGGGTTGATGTATGAGACCCCTTTATGATGTTATGCATGTCTGCTCTGTAAGTTCACTTCTACTATACACTTAATTGTTCATATATGTTCATGTATAAATGATATAGTAGTAATAGTAATAGTAATAATAACAATAGGCTGGTTTCTTACCAAATGTAAGATACTTTGGTTAGTAGTAGTATTTTGAGGATGCTCTTTAATCATTAATTAAAAATGTTTCACAACAATGCAAGGTATTGGTGGTAGGGTGAGGTGAAGTATAAGAGCCCTGTATGATGTTATGTATGTTTGTTTTATAAGTTCACAACTATTACTATACACTTATTATTTATTTATGCTTATGTATGAGTGATATATTTCAATAAATGTTTTAAAAATGGGAAAAAATAATCTAAGAATGCTGTGCTATATTTATATAATTATTGATAATTTATTTCCATACACTTGAAAAAGAAGTATATTTGGCAATTTAACTACTACTATTCTAACCACTATAAATAACATTCTTAAAATCCTATTTTACACAACTCTACGAACTGAAATCTTTAATTCCACCAAACTAGAGATTCAATATATCAATTATCAATACTTAGGTGTAAGCACTCAGCTAAGTCCTAAAAATTCAATAACGAGCCAAAAAAGAAAAAAATATGTGGTTCTTGCCTTCATGAAGTTTGAAGACTAGTGACAATCATATAATCACACAAATAAATATAAATTGCAACCGTGGTAAATGTATGGTGTTACTACTTAATCTGGGAGATTAGAGCATTCCGTAAGGAAACAAAACTTCAGCTGAGGTGTGAAGAATGACTAGAAGCCAACAAGGTAAGAACGGAAAAAAAGAGTGGTCCAAATTGAGAGAAAAGCATGTGCAAAGGCCCTGCAACGGCAGATCTAAAGAAGGCCAGTATGGTTGAAGTGGAGGGTCAAGCAGAACATGGTACAAGATGAGGCTGGAGAGTTAAGCATGTTGAGGAGTTTTATTTTTGTCACGGAAGCAATGGGAAGCCATGAAAGGACTGGGGGGTTGGGTAGGAGGAGAATGATAATCAAATTTGTGTTTCAAAATAAATCATTGTGCCTTCAGGATGGATACTGGATTAGAGGGGAGCCAAAATAGAAGTGGGTAGACAAGAATGGATGCTATCGTAGAAGTTTCACACAAGATGATGGTAACCAACTAAAATGTTGGTTATGGAAATGGAAAGAAATAGACTCAAGAGACATTTAGAGGATAAGATTAATAAAACTTGTTGGCAAATTGGATGTATCAGGTAATAGAGAAGGACTTAGTAAGAATCACACCTAGTTTTCTGGATTTTACAACTGGAAAGATAATGGCATCATTCAATGAAATAAGAAACAAAGAAAAGACCAACATTTTGGGTTTTTTTGTTTTTTGTGTTTTTTTGGAGGGGGAGGGAGAATCAGTTCAGTTTTAGATATATTGGATTTGAGATACCCTTAAGATATTCAAGATAGGGTGTCAACTAGACGGCAAGATATACAGGTCTAGAGCTGCTCAAAAGAGATAGAGGGGAGCAGATGTAGCTCAAGTGGTTGAGCGCCTGCTTCCCACGTATGAAGTCTCAGGTTTGATCCCCGGTACTTCCTAAAAACAAACAAAAAACAACAACTCTCATTTGGGAGCAGATGTAGCTTAGTGGTTAAGCGCCTGCTTCCCATGTACAAGGTCCTGGGTTCAAACCCTGGTACCTCCTGAAAAAAAAAAAAAGAGAGAAAACACTCATGTCTTTTATCCTAGAAGAGCAGCTAATTATAATCCCCAAATATCCAAGAAACACATTAGAATTAGACTATGACCATCTGGATTTAGTTAAAACAAAAAAGTTGAGGGAAAACATGGTAATAATTTTCATCAGCTAAAACAAAAACTGCTTCCTATAGAGAAGACAGGGATTTTTAAAATCTTGGTTCAACATTGTAATAATTATGTGATCAATCATAGAGCATTTTAAAGTTTAGCAGGGGGAAGCAGATGTGGCTCAAGCGATTGAGCTCCTGCCTACCACTGGGAGGTCCCAGGTTCAGTGCCTCCTGGAGAAGACCAGCAAGACAGTGAGCTGGCGCGACGGGATGGCACAGTGAGCTGACGCAACAAGATGACTCAACAAGATGACACAACAAGAGAAACAAAGAGGAAACACAATGAGAGAGTGGGGTGAGCAGGGAGTGGAGGTGGCTCAAGAAATTAAGTGCCTCTCTCCCACATGAGAGGTCCCAGGTTCAGTTCCCGGGGCCTCCTAAAGAGAAGATCAGAAGACACAGAGAGCACACAGCAAATGCAAACAATAAGGAGGGGGTTATAAATAAATAAAATAAATCTTAAAAAAAAAATAAAGTTTAGTAGGGCTGGCCAAGAGCACTTTATGCAATGATGGAAATGTTTTATATCTGAACTGTCCAATAAAGTAATCACTAGCCACATGTGGCTACTGAGCACTTGAAATGTGGCAGGTATGACTGCGGAACTCAATTTTTCAATTTGATTTGATTTTAATTAGATTAAATAACCACATGTGGCTACCATATTAGACTGCAGGTTTAGAGCTTCCTCATATATTTCATATGATCCCAAACAACTAACCTGTGAGTTAACTAGGAGTGGGGCTTGAAAGTATAAGGATTAGGAATGGGATGGGAGAAACTTTTATTCCATCTGTTTATTTTATTATTTGAATTTTTGTTTCAAGAATGAATATTTATATACTACTGAATAATTAAAATTTTAATTTTTAAAACAATCAATATTCATTATAGACAAAATAGGAAATACTGAAAGAGGAAAATAAACATCAAATGCAAACTTACTTATAAAAAAGAATCTACAATTAACAGCCATACAAAAGGGTACATTTTTTAACCCTTTTGTCAGAAGTACCTGTAGTACGCATGGCCAAAGTTGCTTTCTTAAGAGTTTTATCACATTTCTCTTCTGTCCCCCAAACACCCTGGAAATCTATGAAATAGCCACCATCTCGATATTGGAAAGAATTTTACCGCAAAACTACCAAAGATAAACACTCAATAATCCATTTACCCATGTCCGTTTCACCAGCATCACTACTACCCCTGCCATCAATGTCACACTTTGAAATCCAATCTCTACCCCCAATGTCAAGAAATTATTTAGTCACTGTAGTGAAAAGAGTACAAGCTTTGGAGTCAAGCAATTTTGGTTTTAAGTCCTGGGATTCTCCTTTTACTACTTGAGTGACCTTGTACTACTTACTTGTGCTGGTTTTTGTACCTGTTTCTCTATTTGTTAATAAAATAAGATTACCTAATACACAGTATCCATAAAGCAAAATGTCTAGCCAAAGTAGCACTCAATAAATGACAACTATTATGAGGTTCTATGTGCCTGGTACTGCCTCAGATGCTGGAAGAAGCATTCTGAAACAAAACAAATAGGGTGATGGTCATCCTAGAGGTTACATGTCACTGCCTTAACCCCTAGAGACTCCTTTCACCTGGTGTTTAGATTTCTGATCCACCCCTTATGAGGTGTGTGACCTTGTAAGCACAAGGTGCTTCACCTAAATCTCAATTTCTTCATTTCTAACATGGTAAAAGGTGTATGTTCTATCTACCTGACATGGCTGGGGTAAAAATAAAATGAGAATATATGTAAAAGTGCTTTGTAAATTACTGTATGCTAAACAAATGGAAACTATAAGACAAAGAGTAACATTCCTCTTTTCTAGGGCAAAGCTTTCCAACAATGAGCCAAGAACGGATTACAGGTGTTCTAAGATTCTAACTCCCATCAGCCTTCAGGGAGCCAGAGAGGACCTTGATATCTATAGTCTGCCATACAAATATAACCGTTTTCTATGAGTGCCATAATGTAGAAAACAAACTGGGGTTGGCCAACTGACACTCTGCTTGGATGTTTCAGGCCTTACCACCAATGCTGTAGTTCTTATGATCCTGCTACAAAGGCAGTATGTCATTAGTTCCCAAAGGATCAAAAAGGATCAAACATGAAAGTAACTGAAAGTAACCAACGCCATCATAGGCATACAAAAACAAAATAAAAACTAACAATTATCTTAGGTGAGAATTATTACAAAGATATTGTCATATTTTCACAAAAGGCTTGAACAACCTTCAGGACCATAATAATCTAAGACTTCTTTCTGGTGGCAAATCTTTGTCTTTTGAGAGAGGATCCGATTTTTTTCAAATGCCCAAAGATATTCAGAGTCTAGTGTCAAAGGGGAAGTGATAAAACCAGGCAAGAATTCTTGACTCTTGTATATCTCAATCTGAACTGGAAGCAGTCCTAGAAGTGGGTTTCAAAGCTGACTGCCTACTTTGAAGAACGGTATTCACCCAAGTATGTTTGGAAAAAAGAAAAAAGTAATTATTTCATATAGTAACCTGGTATTTCTTTTTTGGGAATCAACTGC
>JAQZBX010078692.1:0-14099 GCA_029593785.1 Cabassous unicinctus
TTCTTACCAGAAACCCTTATCACTGCCACTTATGAGAATCAGCTCCAAGTTACCCTTTTCTTATCTTGCTCTTAAATCATTGTGCATTCCAAGAGAACTTGGGAGATGAAACCTAGATCCCTCATTTCTACAGGCTCAACCACCAGCCCAGTGCCTGAAACGTATGTATGCATATGTGTACAAGCACATGTGTTTATAATGTGTGGTAACCACTGGACAAAAGCAGCTGATTGAATGAAACTTGCTACCCATTTAAATTTTGAAAGGTGGCTAATCCCTGTCCTCTTAAATAGAATTTCTTAGTAATCAAAGCTAACATAATCAGGAGATTGAAATTTGACATAAAGGTGAAAAGAAAAAATAATGGTTCTTATATATTGATTTTTCCTGTGCCTCCAGTAATCTTAATGATAAGCTGTGTTCATACTCTGGGTATCACAGCTAGAGCACTGTCGATACCCTTGGTGGTGATATCTTATTGGGACAGGGTCATTGTGATATCTCATTGTGGTTTTGATTTGCATTTCCGTAATAGCTAGTGATGTTGAACATTTTTTCATGTGCTTTTTAGCCATTTGTATTTCCTCTTTGGAAAAATGTTGATTCAAGTCTTTTGCCCATTTTTAAAGTGGGTTGTTTGTTTTTTTGTTGTTGAGTTTTAGGATTTCTTTATATCTTCTGGATATTAAACCCTTATCAAGTATGTGGCTTCCGAATATTTTCTCCCACTGAGTAAGCTGCCTTTATCTATTTTTCCATTTGTTGCTCATGCTTTGGGTGTAAATTCTAGGAAACCATTGACCACTGCAAGATCTTAAAGATGTTTCCTTACATTTTCTTCTAGGAGTTTTATAGTCCTGGTTATTATAAATTAGGTCTTTGATCCATTTTGAGTTAATTTTTGTATAAGATGTGAGATAGGGGTCCTCTTTCGTTCTTTTGGAGGTGGATATCCAGTTCTCCCAGCACCATTTGTTGATTAGACTGTTCTGTCCCAGTTCAGTGTACTTGGCAACTTTATAAAAAATAATTGACAGTAGGTGTGGGGGTCTATATCTGATCTCTCAATTTGATTGCATTGATCAATATATTTATCTTTATGCCAGTACTGTGCTGTTTTGACCACTGTAGCATTGTAATATGCTTTAAAGTTAGGAAGTTTGAGTCCTACAACTTTGTTCTTTTTAAAAGATGTTTTTTTGGCTATTTGGGGCCCCTTGCCCTTCCACGTAAATTTGATAATTGGAATTTTGGTTGGAATTGGATTGCATATGTAAATCCATTTGGTTAGAATTGAGAGCGTTAGTGATATTTACTCTTTAATTCATGAACATGGAATGTCCTTCCATTTTAGGTCTTCTTTGATTTCTTTTAGCAATTTTTTGTATTTTTCTGTGAACATGTCCTTTACATCCTTGGTTAAATTTATTCCTAGATATTTGATTCTTGAACTTGCTATACTTGATTTCCTCTCCAGATTGCTTATTACTGGTGTATAGAATACTGATTTTTGTGTGTTGATCTTATATCCCACCACTTTGCTGAACTTATTTTTATTAGTTCTGCTAGCATGGTTGGAGATTTTTTTTGGTACTTTCTATATATAGAATCATGTCCTCTGCAAATAGGTGAAAGTTTTACTTCCTCCTTTCCAATTCAGTTGCCTTTCCTATCTTTTTTTGCCCAATTGCTCTAACTCGAACTTCTAGCACTATATTGAATAACAGTGGTGACAGTGGGCATTCTTGTCTTGTTCTGATCTTAGAGGGAACACTTTCAATCTTTCACCACTGAGTATGATGTTGGCTGTGGGTTTTCCATATATGCTCTTTATCATGTTGAGGAGGTGTCCTTCTATTCATATCTTCTGAAAGTATTTTTATCAAGAAAGGATGCTGGATTTTGTCAAATGCTGCATCATTTGAGATGATCATGTGGTTTTTCCCCTTCGATTTGTTAATGTGGTGTATTCCATTAAGTGATTTTCTTGTGTTGAACCAAACTTGCATACCTGGGAGAAAACCCACTTGACCATGATGTATATAATTCTTTTAATGTGTTGTTGGATTCAATTTGCAAGTATTTTGTTGAGGATTTTTGCATCTGTAGTCATAAGAGAAATTGGTCTATAATTTTCTTTTCTTATATCTTTATCTGGCTTTGGTGTTATGGTGATGGTGGTCTCGTAGAGTGAGTTAGGTAGTGTTCCCCTCTCTTAAGATTTTTGGAAGAGTTTGAGCAGGATTGGTATTGATTTTTCTTGGAATGATTGGTAGGATTCACCTGTGAAGCCATCTGGTCTTGGGCTTTTCCTTGATGGGAGGTTTTTGATGACTAATTCAATCTCTGTGTTTAGAATTGGTCTGTTAAAGTCTTCTGTATTTTCTGGAGTTGGTATAGGTTGTTCGTGCATTTCTAGGAATTTGTCCGTTTCATCCAAGTTGTCTAATTGTTTTTTTCCTTCTTCTTGCTCTGGGATTAACTTACTGTTCTTTTTCTAGTTCCTCCTAGTGTACAGTTAGGTCTTTGATCTTAGCTCTGTCTTCTTCTTCTTCGTCTTTTTTTTTTCAAAATGAGTAAACTTTATTTCAACTTCAAAAATTAATAGACAAAAGGCAGCGTAACAAATTATGGAAGCATTACTTTAAAAAAAATCCTGTCCAGGCACATTTGTCTTATTTAATCCTAAAAACATACTCAGCTGTTTCCCCAGTGTTCAGAAAGATGAATAAGTGAGCACAGATTAGTTAAATGACACAACCAGGGTGTCCTTGATAATGAAGAAAATGGAAGGAAAAAAAAGACTTGATCATATTCACGTCTCATAAAACCTAAAGCCCATATATATTTTTTTACCTTTAGCATTGATATAGTACATTCTTTGACTTTGCTACAAAGTATTACAATATTACTGTTAACTGTAGTCTATAGGTTATATTAGTTGTATTTTTCCCATGTATCACCATATTCTTAACACTTTGTAATAAAAGAACATTCTTGTATTTGTATTATTAACCACAATCCTCTACCACTAAGGCCACTACAGTCCCTAGATTATCCTCTAGCTGTCTTTCAGTTAACATTAACCTCCCTATACTACCTCTTCAAGCCACAGTTACATTTATAAATCAGCAGGGTTAGTTATACCCATTGTAAGGTATTCCCATCAACTATTTCCACATATTTATAATCAACCTTGTTAAACAGTCTACATAAATTCAGTGTCAGCGTCCCCTTCTCAACCCACATCCTGTCTCCTGCTAACCTGTATGCTATAGTTTAACTCCGTAAGTTTACTCATGGTATTTAGTTCATATCAGTGAGACTATGCAATATTTGTCCTTTTGTGTCAAAAAAAGGCTTATTTCACTCAACATGATACCGTCAAAGTTCATTTATGCTGTTATATGCATCCCAAGTTCGTTCATTCTTGCAGCTGAATGGTATTCCATCATGTTATATACCACATTTTGTTTATCCATTCATTGGTTGACGAGCATTTAGGTTGTTTCCATCATTTAGCAATTGTGAATAATGTCGATATGAACATTGGTGTGCAAATATCTGTTCACGTCCTTGCTTTCAGTTCTTGTGAATATATTCCTAGTGAGCAGGGTTGCCCAATCATAGGGCAGTTCTCTATTTAGCTTCCTGAGGAACCACCAAACAGTCTTCCACACAAGCTGCACATTTTACACTCCCATCAACAGTTAAGGAGTGTTCCTGTTTCTCTGCGTCTTCTCCAGCACTTGTAGCTTTGTTTTTTTTTTTAATAGTGGCCATTCTGTAAGGCGTGAAATGATATCTTATTGTAGTTTTGATATGGATTTCCCTAATAGCTAGTGATGTTGAGCATCTTTTCGTGTGTTTTTTGGCCGTTTGTATTACCTCTTTGGAGAAATGTCTATTCATCTTTTGCCCATTTTTTAATTGCGTTGTTTGTCTTTTTATCATTGAGTTGTGTGATCTCTTTATATAACATGGAAATGAAACCTTTATTTGATATGTGGTTTCCAAAAATTTTCTCCCATTGAATAGGCTGCCTTTTCACCATCTTAGCAAAGTCATTTGAAGCACAAAAGTGTTTAATTCGGAGGGGGTCCCATTTATCTATTTTTTCTTTCATTGCTCATGCTTTGGGTATAAGGTTTAAAAAACCACCACCTATCACAAGATCTTGAAGATGTTGCCCTATATTTTCTTCTGGGAATGTTACAGTTCTAGCTTTTAGGTCCTTGATCCATTTTGAGTTAATTTTTGTTTAGGTGTGAGACAGGGGTCCTCTTTCTTTCTTTTGGATATGGATATCCAGTTCTCCCAGCACCATTTGTTGAATAGACTGTTCTGGCCCAACTGGGTGGACTTAACAGCCTTGTCAAAAATCACTTGACCGTAGATGTGAGAGTCTATTTCTTAGTTCTCAGTTCGGTTCCATTGGTCAATCTGTCTGTCTTTATGTTAGTACCATGCTGTTTTTACCACTGTAGCTAACAAGCAATATGCTTTAATATCAGGAAATTAGAGTCTTCCAACTTTGTTCTTTTTTTAAAAAGATATTTTTGGCTGTTCGGGGGCCCTTACCCTTCCAGATAAATTTGATAATTGGCTGTTCCAATTCTGGAAAAAAAAAAAGGCTGTTAGAATTTTTGTTGGGATTGTGTTGAATCTGTACATCAATTTGGGTAGAATTGACATCTTCATGATATTTAGTCTTCCAATCCATGAGCACAGAATGTCCTTCCATTTATTTAGGTCTTCGTTTTTTGTGTTTTTTTTTTTAGCAGTGTTTTATAGTTTTCTGAATACAGGCCTTTATGTCCTTGGTTAAATTTATTCCTAAATATTTTATTCTTTTAGTTGCTATTGTAAATGGAATTTTTTTCCTGACTTCATCCTCAGTTTGCTCATTGTAAGTGTATAGAAATGCTACTCATTTTTGCATATTAATCTTTTATTCTGCCACTTTGCTGAAGTCATCTATTAATTCCAGTAGCTTCATTGTGGATTTTTTGGGATTTTCTTGGTATAGGATCAAATCATCGGCAAATAGTGAAAGTTTTACTTCTTCCTTTCCTAATTGGGTGCCTTTTATTTCTTTTCCTTGCTTAATTGCTCTAGCTAGAATTTCTAGCACAATACTGAAAATCAGTGGTGACAGTAGGCATCCTTGTCTTGTTCCCAATCTCAGCGGGAAAGCTTTCAGTCTTTCACCATTGAGTACAAAGCTAGCTGTAGGTTTTTCATCTATGTACTTTATCATTTTGAAAAACTTTCCATCTTTTTTCCTCTTTTAGTGTTATCAAGAATGGATGTTGTATTGTGTCAAATATCTTTTGTGTATCAATTGAGATGATTATGTGATTTTTCTTTTTCAATTTATTAATGTGGTGTGTTACACTGATTGATTTTCTAGTGTTGAACCACCCTTGCATACCTGGGATAAAACCCGCTTGATCATGGTGTATTACTCTTTTAATGTGCTTTAGGATTTGGTTAGCAAGTATTTTGTTGAGGATTTTTGTATCTATATGCATTTGAGAAAGGTCTTTAATTTTCCTTTTTCATAATATCTCAATTATGTTGGCTTCATAGAATGAGTTTGGTAGCATTCTCTCATTTTTTTGGAAGAATCTGAGCAAGATTGGTATTAGATTTTCTTTAAATTTTGGTAGAATTCATCTGTGAAGCCATCTGGTCCTGGGCTTTTCATTTTGGGGAGGTTTTTAATAACTGTTTCAATTTCTTTACTTGTGATTGGTTTCTTGAGGTCCTCTATTCCTTCTAGGGTCAGGGTGGGTTATTCGTGTGTGTGTTAGTCAGCCAAAGGGGTGCTGATGCAAAATACCAGAAGTGGGTTGGTCTTTATAAAGGGTATTTATTTGGGGTAGAAGTCCACAGTTACCAGGCCATAAAGCATAAGTTTCTTCCCTCACCAAAGTCCATTGCCACGTGTTGGAGCAAGACAGCTGCCGACGTTTGCCAGGGTTCAGCCTTCTTGGGTTCTCTTCCCAGGGCTGCGTTTCTCTCCAGGCTTAGCTCCTCTGTTTCCTCCACAAGGTCACCTGTAGACTGTGAGGCTCTCTAGGCTTTGCCTCTCTACAAGGCCAGCTGTGAACTCTCAGGCGAATGACTCGTCTCTATCCCTAGGCCTTCTCTCCTTCCTCATCAGAACTCCAGCATCAAAACTGCTCAAACTCTGTTCTTTGCCATGCCTTTTATATTTGATGCCTGTCCCACTGATGCCCAGTTAACACCCTAATCATAACTTAATCTTGCCCAGATTAGCAGACCAGTTTACAAGCATGATATCCAATATCTATTTTTGGAATTCATAATTACATCAAACGGCTACAGTGTGTTTCTGGGTATTTGTCCATTTAATCAACATTGTCTAGTTTGCTGGCGTAGTTGTTCATAGTATCCTCTGATGATCTCTTATTTCTGCAGGGTCAGTGGTAATGTTCCCTTCTCACTTCTCCAAGCCTCTTGCCCTTGTCTTTTCCTTTTGGGCTGCAGCACACCCTTTAGTGTCTCTTATAAATCCAATCTTTTGGTGACAAACACTCTCAGTTTTTTATTGTGAAGACTTCAAACTCAACCTCATTTTTGAAGGACATTTTTGTCAGATAAAGAATTCTTGGCTGGTAGTTTTTCTCTTTCAGTGCCTTCTCACCTCCACGATACCTCATGAGAGATCGGCAGTTAGTCTTATTGAGATGCCCTTGTAAGTGATCGGTTGCTTTTCTCTTGCTGCTTCCAGAATCCTCTCTGGCATTTGACGTTCTGCATAGTAGGTGTCTCGGAGTCGGTCTGTTCAGAATTATTCTGTTTGGGGTGCGTTGTCCTTCTTGATTATTGATGTTGTTCATGTCTTTCATAAGGGTTGGGAAGTTTTTGGTCATTATTTCCTCAGATATTCTTTTTGCCCCTTTTCCTTTCTCGTCTCCATCTGGGACACTGGTAACACATATGTTTGTGCACTTCACCTTGTCATTCAATTCCCTGAAACCGTGTTCAGTTTTTTCCATTCTTTTCTCCTTCTGTTCTATCTCTTCTCAGGTTCAGATGCTGTGTTCTCCAGTTCACTTATTCAGTCTTCAGCCAGTTCAATCTGCTATCATATGCCTCTAAGGTATTTTTAATCTCATCTGCTGTGTCTTTCGTTCCTATAAGCCGTTACGTTTCTTTGCAGGCTTACAGATTGCTCTTCATGCTCACACAGTGTCTTCATATCCTTCATCTCTTAGTCATATTTTCCTTCAACTCCTTGAATTGATTTAGGATATTTGTGTGAACATCATTGATTAGTTATCTTAAGTTCTGTGTCTCAGCAGGATTCTTAGTCTGTTCCTTTGGCTGGGCTTGTATTTGGTTGCTGATAGCTAGGCATTATGTTGGTGATTTACTCTGTCGGTCAGTTTCTGTCTCTGGCCTGGTGGTCTTGTTTCACAGCTCTTCTTTGATTTTTGGTTCAGTTATTTCTAAAACTTTCAGATTGTCCTGTTTAAGTTATCAAAACTGGGCCAGGGATCCACTAATGGGGTGTAGACCGGGTCAGCGGGGCCTGGGAAAGGAACCAGAGACAAGCCTTGTCTTCCTTCACTTCCCCGGCTGGCCAGCAGATGGCGCTCTTCGACAGACCTTTCCTCAGAGACGGCTCTCTGCATTTCTCCTGACGGGATTTTCTGAGCCATTGACTCAAAGCTGAGCTGTGCTGTTTAGGCTTGCTGGAGAGAAACCCCACTCAGTTCTTGGCCTCACCCTCCCTCTTCCCAGGGAAGAATATGTCCTTCCCCTCACCATTGGCTTCTCAGCCTCAGACTTTATAAGAGGCTGTTGGCCCCAAGGGCGGGAGAGGGACCGCGTGCCTAGTTGCCTGGGCTAGAGACTCACAGCTTTCCTTCTGGCCTCCTGGTCTGCAGAGCCCCAAAGCAGTTCTCTCGGGGCACTTCTGCCCCTTCTCCCCAGTCTCGCAGGGGTGCTGCACCCTGCCTGACCTACTCTGAGGCCACCTTCCTGGAACCTCTCTTTCTTCTTTTTTAATATAAGCATTTAGGGCTATAAATGTCCCTCTCAGCATTGCCTTCGCTGCATCCCATAAGTTTTCATTTGTCTCAAGACATTTACTGATTTCTCTTGGTATTTCTTCTTTGACCCGCTGATCGTAAGAATGTGCTGTTTAACCTCCATATATTTGTGAATTTTCAGTTCTCCATCTGTCATTGATTTCCAACTTCATTCCCCTATAGTCAGAGAAAGTGCTTTGTATAATTTCAATCTTTTTAAATTTACCGAGACTTGTTTTGTGACCCAACATGGGGTCTGTCTAATCTGATCCATTAGCACTTGAGAAGAATGTAGATCCTGCTGTTTTGGGGTGCAGCATTCTGTTCAAATTTTTTATATCAAATCCTTTTTTTCCCCTTTATTGTAGTAATTCCGTTCTCTTTACTTCCAATTAAATTTTAAATTCTGTTATATTATTGCAGTAATGTTTGCTAACAGCTTGCTCTTTAAATTTCCTGCTTCTTAACCAGCTCTTGTTTCATCTCAGCCTCTTTTTTTAAATCATTCCTTATGTTCTAGAGCTCATGGTTTGTTTCCTTGAATTTTGTGAGAGCACAGAGCACGTGCTTTTTAAATTTGAGTTTTACTTTTCATCTCAAATCTTTCAAAAGTAAAAAGTATGTTCTTTTGTCCCTTGTGTGCTAAGTCTTACCTTTTATATTTCAAGATGTTCTCAGAGTCCCTTTGTTTTCTATTTAGCCATCTTGAAGTATGAAAGGCTGAGTCAGGCCTGGCATTTATTCAGATGAGTTAATGTATATGAAGCAGAGCACTATCTGGCACATAGTAAGTGGGGTAATAGTGTTAGTTAAATCAGTATATGTTGGAGGAGTTAACTTTAGATCTGCCCACCTAGATTCCATGAGAATACTCCTCATAGGCCTCAGGCTGGCTGGAAGGTTGAAGCATTTAAGTTTGCATTTGCAGTTTGGTGATCCAGTAGTTAGAAGGCTACAGAGAGACCTGGAGTAGCCACAGCCTCTGCAGCAGCAGTTCAGCATTGGATAATTTCTCTCTATCTCTTGATATACTACAAAGTATTTCATTACATGTTTTTGTTTTTTCCAGTTCCCTGGTAAAACATGTAATTATCCCTGGCCTCCATCCTGTTAACTACCTTCTGCCATGTCATCTGCATCTCCCCCCCCCCACCTTTCCTTTGATTGTAGCAACTTGGCCTTTTAGTTCCACTGATTTCAAAAGCCATTAATCCATGAAGACAAAAGAAATTCCAAATCTGTGCTGACATCTGTGTCAGGACTCACTGTCAGCCTTAGTGGGGTTCTGTGGTGTTGCGCTGCTAACTCAGGAAGTGGGGCCGTGATGGGAGCTGGCTGGCTGTCTTTGGTCTGGCCCCACAGGTACTACGTAAAGCAGAAATATGGCACCTGTAGCATAAGAATAACACTGATGACCCAGCACTGAAGTAGGCATTCCCCTATTCCTCTGACCCTTTTTTCATTTCTGTAGGGTTGGTAATATGGATGGGGAGATGAGACACAGAAATCTTACAGACTAATGTATTTCTAGGTTGAGAATGAGGCTGAGATCAAGGATCTCAGAGCGCTTCATGATTTAGTATATTCTCAAGCCTGCAGCTGGTTCCAGAATTTAAGAGACAAGTTTCGAAGCCAGATTCTTCAGCACTTTGGATCGATGCCTGAGAGAGAAGAAAACCTTCAGGTATGATGGCTTTAACACTGCTTCAGAAAGGCTGTCGTTTTTTGTAAACCCAAATGAGTAGGATTTTTAATTTCCTTTTCGCACAGCCTTTCCTTTGTGCTGCCTTTAGAATTATGGCCACATTCTCTAGGGCGGTGGTATCTGCTGCACTCTATGTAAGTCGGGATGGAAGTAAGTGTTAGCTGGGGCGCCCACAGGAGTGAGTGCCGGGGAGGGGAAAGTCCTTACGGGAGGAAGGAGAAGGAATGGTAATTACGAGGCTGCTCAGCTTTCCAGCCGGCCAGCTGTTGCTGTTATCCTTTGACAGTCATTGTGAGATGTATATGACATGTTCTCTACTTTGAAAAAATATTTTCTCACCTTTCCTTTTAGCCCCAATTTATTACCCTTCCACTTCATTTTTGTCTTTTCGTGTTTAGAACCTCACTTCATATGAAATTATTCTTCTTATGGGCTTGCTTAGGTATGTAGGGTTGACATTTAATAAAGCTAAATCCTAGAAGTGACAGGACTTTCTGTGTAAGCAGATCTGTTCAGTAGGCACTGCAGAAGGCATAAAAGAAAGCAGAGTCCATGCCTGGGAAAATCTGCTTATAGACTCAACAAATCACTAACTTTTAGTTGTAAGCATTTTAAATTGAATTGAATAAAATATTTGTTGTCAAGAGGTCCTAAATTTTGTGAAAGTGTGGCCATAAACAGGTAGATGGAGAGATAATGGGTCCCTTCGTGGTGCAAATTGCCTCTTTCCAAGTCCAAGCCTCAGTCTGTTGAATCCTTCACCTGAAGCTGAGATTTCAACAGCAGCGTCTTCACGTTGAGTTCTTTTTCTGCATCTAGTATATTACCAGTTGCCCAATGCCACATGCCTGAATCTGATTGAACCTTATAGAAATAGCCTTTGATAAGCTTACAAGCTTGAATAAGCAAATTATGTGTAAGCAAACGAGTGTATAGAGAAATTCAACATTATTTTCCCATTTCCTTCAAGTTCCAGGTTAGACCTTGCCTTTTACAATATTATTAAAAGAAGGGATTGGATAATAAAAGTCAGGATTTGGCCAGGAATACAAAAGCAGTATCTGTGTATTCCAGCAATGAAGGGTTTGACGTAGGACTTAAAGTTTACATGACTGTTAGAGGAACTGGAGGAGCGGAGGCCAGGGAGTCGGTCCCCACAGAGCTCAGCATGGAACAGCAGTGCTGGACGGTTCTCAGGAACTGGCGGCAAAGCTGCTGGAATCCTTAGGACTCCCAGGTGAGCCCCAGGTGAAGCAGGTGGTTTCCAGAAGCTTTGTAAAGCTTCTGCGACCCTTGCATCAGCCCACATTTGCAGCATTCCCTAGAGAATAATGGCCGCTGCACTTCAGACCTGCAAATCTCACAGCAGTGTGTCTCATGGGCGCAAAGTCTGCAACTATATGGGGAAGGGCGTCTGAGAAATTTAGTTCCTGACTTTACTGAAATGCAGCAGTGTGGTAGTGACGCCGAGTTGAGAACAGAATGCACAAATGTAGAGCTCTATTTTGGTTCTAGTCATCAGTCAACACTGATGTCATAGCCCCTTTTGTCATTCAGAAACTTCATGTTTCAGCTTCAGTAAAAGGCAGTTCAGTGCACAGTAAAGTTGGCTACCAGTTCCTTCCTTTAAATGCCTGTTCCTTTCAGTTGCCAGGAGTCAGCCCTCACAACGTCAAGAGACTTCTTTGCTGGAGGTATGCTTGCTTTGCAGACAAAACTGGAAGTTGAGACTTTTTTTCCTAAATTATTTTCCCTTAGGATTCTACAATTTTTTAAACAAACTTTTAAGTATCGGTGAACTTCTCGTAATGCTTAAATCTGTATTTTAGGTCAGTAGCTCATAACTAGGGGCATTAGGCAGTATCTGGGGACATTCCGGGCTGTCGCAGCTGGGGAGGGGCTGCTGGCATCCAGTGGGCAGGGGTCAGACAGTGCTGTCCAAGCACAGGACAGCCGCCATCAAGAACCAGCAGCCCCAAGGAGCCAGTAGCACCGAGACTGAGAAAATCTGTGCTGGGAAGAGAGTTGGCGCCAGAGCAGGTCTGGATTGGAATCATGGCTTTCCCAAACCTGAGCTGAGAGATTTTGGACAATCTGCATTACGTTTCTGAGCTTCCGTTTCCTCGTCTTCCGTGGGCATACTAATAGCCTTTCCATGATTGATAAGAGAATTTGAGATAGGACCTGATCCACAGTAATGTGCCCAATAAATAGCAGCTTTTTGGTGGTTTGCTGCTGCTGCTGCTGCTCCTCAAATGTTTGTTTTATTAATACTATAAATGTCGGTTTTTTCTTTCAGGCAACCCCTAACGGCCCTGCATGGTGTTGGTGGCTTCTCGCAGTTCTCCCTGTAGACCCCCGGTACCAGCTGTCGGTGTTGTCAATGAAAGCTCTGAAAGAACGCTTGACAAAGATACAGCACATACTGACCTATTTTTCTAGAGACCAATCCAAGTAACTGCGTGCGGGGATCTTCCTTGGAAGAGTCACTCTAACCTGGCTGTGCTGACAACCAGATTGTCCGCTGCCTTCGCACAGCTAGTGCTGGTTTGAGAAATGTAAAGAAACTGTTTTCTTCTTCAACCTCCTGAATCATTTGGTTCTTCAAATGAATACCTTCAGCTAGGATTTCGACCACTAAGACTTGCACAGAACAACACGCACTGAATGTGTGGTGAACCTCTGCATTGTGATGAAGTTGCACTATGTACCATATTCTAAAATGAAACGACAGCTCTGTGTGTGTGGTGTGTGAGTGAGAGACTGTGTGTGTGTGTGTGTGCACGCGTGTTTGGGTAATATGTGTGCATTTTCTCTGGCTTTAAAATTTTAAAAGAAAAAAAAAAAGCCATAGAGAGCAGAACTTGCCAAGGGTCATTTACTGCCCAAGTTTACAGCAGTAGCGATACAAGTTTTTGCAAATTGGATTTGCCTCAGCTCTGTCTGTCCTAATGCTAATACTTGCACAAGTGTGTAAACTGCGGTGGTGGTGGCAGTCCCGCGTTGCTGAACTGCCTTGACCGTTGACCTTGACACGGCTCTTATTTAGGTAAATACTTGCATCACAGTGGCCAAGACCTGGATGCAGAACCTAGAGCCAGTTTTCAGGAACAGTCGCAAACCTGACGTGCTACTGTGCATCTATTCATAAACACTTAAAACTGTGAAAATATGGTTTACATCTAATTGTACAGAAAAGCAAATGCAGAACTCAGTTCAGTACCAATTGGTTTGTATATTTTAGGGGCTTTTCACATTAATTGCCCATCTATGTAATTTATAGTTTGACATGATGTATTTGTTTTTAAAAAAAAAATACGTAGTATAAACCCATTAAGGATTTGATGGAAGAGAAGAAGCTTAATATAGAACTAAGCTTTTAAAGTTTGTTTTTAAATTCTTGTCTTGGTGCAAATGTTAGTTATGCCTTATTCATATAACAATTAGATCACCATGCTGCCCTAGATAACTTTTGTAATTATTTGTTGCAAACTTGTGACTGTCCTTAATAGCTTTCTTTTATGTAAGTCATTTGTAAAAGTTTCTTAAAAATTTTGCCTTTGCTTATTTAATTTTGAATAAAAGCTAAATTCATAATTTTTTAAAAATTTTACGTCCTGCCAAAAAAAGAGCAATGGAGGAACTGTATATGGTAAAGAACACATGAGTTTTGCCTACTATTTTATGACATGAGACATAAGCTATAGTTCTCAAAATAGTTTTTATTTTTTTGCCCAAAGAATGCAGTGTCTGAAGGAGGCTTTAGGCCTTGAGCCATCCTCTAAAGCACTGTTTTCAACCTTCCTCCTACATACACGCGACTCCTTTTGGTTACCTCAGCTGACCATTTCTGCCCCCATATCCTCAGCTAAGATTTTTATAAATCATCTTTTAATATCAAATGTTATTTTAAAAGCATATTCATAAATGACTCCCTAGAGGACCCCTCCTCATGCGTACAACTTCTTTTCAATAGTTCTACAGAAAACATTGCCCAAAGAATGGCCAATCCCCCCAAAATACCTTCCTTATCAAGTTTCTGAAGTGTTACATTAAGCTTTCTTGTAATAAAAAACCAATTGCTGTTAAAAAGTGACTTGGTAGTATAAAGTTATAGTTCTCTCTGTATCGTTCTCAAAATATATATATCAGATAGCAGTAGAAGTTTAGTGCCAAATATATATCAGATAACAGTAGAGGTTTAGTGCTAAAGCCACATCTCTGATATGCAGATACACACGTACACTAAATGGCTTATACACACAAATATACACATGCTAATGGACATTTATGGGCCTTATTTATTATTTGACCCCTAATTTTGTGAT
>JAQZBX010078693.1:0-14082 GCA_029593785.1 Cabassous unicinctus
CAAATTGTCCTCCACAGTGGCTGGACCATTCCACAATCCCACCAGCAGTGGATGAGGGTTCCTATTCCTCCACATCCTCTCCAACACTTATAGTCTGTTGTTTTATAATAGCTGCCATTCTGATCGGTGTAAGATGGTATCTCATTCTGGTTTTGATTTGCATTTCCCTAATAGCTAGGGTTGTCAAGAATTTTTTTATATGCTTTTTAGCCATTTGTATTTCTTCCTTGGAGAAGTGTCTATTCAGGTCACTTACCCATTTTTTAAATAGGTTGCTTGTCTTTTTATTTTCAAGTTGTAGGATTTCTTTATATATGCAGGATATTAGGTTCCCATCATATATATGGTTACCAAATATTTTCTCCCATTGTGTAGGCTGCCTTTTTATTTTCTTAATAACATCCTTTGAGGTGCAGAAGTTTTTAATTTTGATGCAATCCCATTTATCTATTTTGTTTTCTTGCTGCTCATGCTTTGGCTGTGAAGTTCAGGAAACCATTTCCAATTAAAAGGTCCGATAGATGTTTCCCACATTACCTTCCAAGGTCTTTATGGTTTTGGCTCTTATATTTAGATCATTGATCCATCTGGAGTTGATTTTCATATAAGGTGTGAGATGGTATTCCTCTCTCATTCTTTTGGATATGGATATCCAGTTCTCCAAGCACCACTTGTTAAAGAGGCCATTCTCTCCCAACTGATTGGGCTTCATGGCCTTGTCAAATATCAGATGACTGTATATGTGAGGATCTATATCAGAACTCTCAATTTGGTTCCATTGGTCAGTAGGTCTATCCTTGTGCCAATACCATGCAGTTTTGATCCCTGTAGCTTTGCAGTATATTTTAAGTCAGGAAATATGATACCTCCAACTTCATTTTTCTTTTTTCAATATATCTTTGGCTAAACGGGACCTCTTACCTGTCCAAATATTTTTTGAGGCTAGTTTTTCCAGTTCCTTAAAAAATATAGTGTTGATTTTTATTGGGATTGCATTAAATCTGTAGATTAACTTGGGTAGGATAGATATCTTGATGGTGATTAGTCTTCCTATACATGAACAAGGAATATTTTTCCATTTATTTAAGTCTTCTTTGATTTCCTTTAACGGTGTTTTGTTATTTTCTGTATATAAGTCCTCTACATCTTTAGTTAAATTTATTCCTAGGTATTTGATTCTTTTAGTTACTATTGTAAATGGTATTTTTTTTCTTGATTTCCTTCTCAGATTGCTGGTTATTGTTGTACAGAAATGCTAGGGATTTTTGAACATTGATCTTGCAGCCTGCAATAATTGAACTCCTTTATAAGTTCTACAAACTTTGTTGTAGATTTATCAGGGCTTTCTATGTATAGGATCATGTCATCTAGAAATAATGAAATTTTTACTTCTTCCTTTCCAATCTGGAGGCCTTTTATGTCCTTTTCTTGCCACAGTGCTAATGCAAGTACTTTTAAAACAATGTTAATAGGAGTGGTGAGAGTGGGCATTCTTGTCTTGTTCCCGATCTCAGAGGGAAGGGTTTTAGGATTTCACCGTTGAAAATGATGTTAGCTTTGGGTTTTTCATATATACCCTTTATTCAGAAAGTTTCCTTCTACTCCTATCTTTTGTAGGGTTTTTATCAGGAAAGAGTGCTGTATTTTTTCAAATGCTTTTCCTGCATCTATAGAGTTAATCATGTGATTTTTTTCTTTCAATCTGTTTATGTGGTGTATTATATAGTTTTATTTTCTTATATTGAAACATCCTTGCATACCCAGGATCAAACCCACCTGGTCATGGTGTATAATCGTTTGATATGTTGTTGAATGTGATTAGCAAGTATTTTGTTGAGCATTTCAGCATCTAGGTTGATTAGAGAAATTTGTCTGTAATTTTCCTTTCTTGTGTTATCTTTGTTTGGTTTTGGTATTATGGTAATGTTAGCATTGTAGAATGAGTTAGGCAATATTCCTTCTACTTCTCTTTTTAGAAAGAGCTTAAGCAGAATTGTTGTTATCTCTTGCCAGAATGCTTGGTAGAATTCAACTGTGAAACTATCTGGTCCTGGACTCTTCTTAGTTGGGAGGTTTTTGATGACTGATTCTATTTCTTTACTTGTAATTGGACTGTTGATTTCATCAATTTCTTCTTTCATCAATGTAGGCTGTTTGTGAGTTTCTAGAAACTTGTCCATTTCCTCTAAATTATCATTCTAGTTTGCATATAATTTTTCAAAGTATCCTCTTATGATACTCTTTATTTTGGTGGGGTCAGTAGGGATATCAGCTTGCTTGTTCCTTCTTTTGTGTATTTGCATCTATTCTCTCTTTTTCTTTGTTATCTGGCTATGGGCTTGTCAATTTTATTGATAGTCTCGAAGAACCAGCTTTTGGTTTTGTTTATTGTTACTAGTGCTTTCTTATTCTCTATTTCATTTAGTTCTGCTCTAATCTTTGTTATTTACTTCTTTCTACTACCTTTTGATTTAGTTTGTTGTTGTTCTTCCAGTTCCTCCAAGTGTGCAGTTTGGTCTTTAATTTTAGCTCCTTCTTCTTTTTTAATATATGTATTTATGGCTATGAACTTCCCTCTCCAGACTGCTTTTGCTATATCCCATAGGTTTTGATATGTTGTGTTTTTATTTTCACTAATTTCAAGGTAGTTTCTGATTTCTTTTGAGATTTCTTCCAGGACCCACTGTTGGTCTAAGATTGTGTTGTTTAACTTCCATATCCTTGTGCCTAACTTTTTCTCTGGCCCTTAGTAATTTCCAATTTCATTCATTTGTGGTCAGAGAAATTACTTTGTATAATCTCAATCTTTCTGAATTCATTGAGAGTTGTTCTGTGCCCTAGCATGTTGTCTATCTTGAAGTATGATCCATATGCACTTGAGAAGAATGTAAATCCTACTTTATTTGGGTATAGTGTTCTGTATATGTCTATTAAGTCCAGGTCCTCTCATGTATTATTGAGAGCTTTTGTTTCTTTATTGATTCTCTGTGTAGATGTTCTGTCTAATGATGATAATGGTGTGTTAAAATTCCCCGCTATAACTGTAGAGGCATTTATTTCTCCACTTAGTTTTTCCAGGGTTTGCCTCCTGTATTTTGAGGCACCCCGATTAGGTGAATAAATGTTTATGATTGTTCTCTCTTCTTGAGAGATTACCCATTTTACTAATATAAAGAGTCCATCTTTGTCTCTTACAATAGTTTGGCATTTAAAGTCTATTTTTTCTGATATTAGAATAGCTACACCTGCCATTTTTTGGCTATTGTTAGCTTGTAAAATGGTCTTCCTGCCATTCACTTTCAGCCTCCTTGAATCGTTGGGTCGAAGGTGGGTTTCTTGTAGACAGCATATAGATGGATCATATTTCCTTATCCATTCAGCCAATCTGTGTCTCTTGATAGGTGAATTTATTCCATTAAAATTCAGTTTTATTACTTGTAATAAATTTCTTACTTCAGCCATTTTTCTTTGTGTTAATGTATGCCATACGTTGTTTTGTTTCTGTTCTTGTATTTTTAGTTGTTTTAAACTCTCCTCCAACTCTGTCTCCCTTGTTTTTCCCTTTCAATTTGTACAACTTCCTTTAGTATTTCTTGAAGTGCATGTTTCTTATTGACATTCTCTCTTAATTTCTGTTTATCTGTGAATATTTTGAACTCTCCATCATTTTTGAATGCCAGTTTTGCTGGATAGAGAATTCGTGGCTGGAATATTTTTTCTTTTAGTCTTTTGAATATGTCATACCACTGTCTTCTTGCCTCCATGGTTTCAGCTGAGAAATCAGCACTTAAATTTACTGTGTTTCCCTTTTATGTGATGGCTCTCTTTTCTCTTGCTGCCTTGAGTATTTTCTCTTTGTCCTGTGCAATGGACATTTTGACAAGTATGTCTTGGAGTTGGCTGTTGGGATTTATACTATGTGGGGTGCATTGTGCTTCCTGGATCTGCACATTCATCTCTCTCAATTGGTTTGGGAAGTTTTCAACCATTATTTCCTTCAACACTCCTTCTGTTCCTTTTCCCTTCTCTTCTCCTTCTGGGAAGGCCATAATGCATAAGTTTGTGCATTTTGTGTTGTCAGTTAATTCCCTGAGTTCCTGCTGGATTTTTTCTATCTTTTTGTATGTTTTGTTCTACTATCGGTTTGATTTCAGATGTATTATCTTCCACATCATTAATTCTTTCTTCTGCCTGTTAAAATCTGCTGTTATGTGAGTCCACGGTCTTTTTGATTTCTTGAATTGTGCCATTGGTCACCATCATATCCATTATCTTTTTTGGTATGTTTACAGTTTCTTCAGTATGTTCTCCCAGTGTCTTCTTGATATTCTTAATCTCTTCCTTCACTTCTTTAATTTGGTCCATGATATTTGTTTAGAAAGCTTTGATTAGTTGTTCGATGTTGTCCATCACTTCCTGGTTTTTAGTTTGTTCATTGGATTGGTCCATCTTTTCCTGTATCTCAGTGTGGTTTGTAATTTTTTGTTGCCATTTAGTCATCATTTTATCTTGATGGATTTATTCAGTAGATTAGCTTCTCTCTCTGCTCTAGAGTTTTATTTAGCTGGTGTTTCTGCATGTTTGTTAAGTTTTCTCTTTGACACTTTTTCTTCTTATTTTATTTCCTTGCTTCTTTCTATGTTCTCTTGAAGGCAAAAGATTAGGGCCAGAGGAATAGAAAGATCTGAGAATATAAGAAGGATAATAGTAATATTGATAAAAGTTAGAAGAGGGTCCAAAGAAGACTTAAAGAAATGAATATTTAATTCATGTACGCAGTGTAGAGTAATAGGAAAACAAGTGGAGTACCTACAATGGACTGGGAAATCAAATAGAAGAATATATATATATAATGATTTCAGAGGCTAGAATTATGAGGATGGAGGGAAAGACTGAAGAAATGACTGAAAGGAAAGAGTTAATATTAATTAAAAAAAGAAGAAAACAAAATAGATAGTATAAAAATTGACACCCTTGAGTTGGTGGTATATGAAAAAATGAGGCATTTAATAGCCTCAACAGAAAGCAGAAGGCTGAATGATGAAGGAAGGATAAGAGATAGTTTGGAATACAAAATCAATATAGACAGAGAATGGGAAATTCCTGAAGAAGAAGCACAGCAAAGAAGATACAAGCTAGCAACACCTAATTAAAAAAAATGAAAGGAAAAAGAAAGGGGGGAGAAAAGAGGAAAGAAAAGCAAGAGACAACAAATAAACAGAGAAAAACCAAACAACCACACAGGCAAGCAGTCAAACAAAGCTAAGGACGATCAATATCCCACTAGGCTCCCCGTGGATCCTCTCAGCCTGCTTGAGTTTATCAATCAATGTGCCCGCAGGGTTCTATATGCAGGTCCTGAAGCTGCTTTTAGCTATTAAACTAAATTAAAATGAATTTATTTTTCATTTATTAATGTGACCGTCTTATTATTATTATTTTTTTTTGGTGAAATACAGGACCAAAAATAATCCTCCTCTAGACTACCCCCCCTCATGGAAGGGACACTAACTGGGATTGTGGAAAGTACTCTAGCACTTCCCACTTCCTGTACTCCCAAGGGAAGCTGAAGCTCTGATCTTGTCAGTGCAGAACGCTAAAAACAGACTACTCTGCCCCTTCTGTATCCGAGCCACAGCTTCACCAGGCTACTGGTCAATCAGGTTTCCTGAGCAGATTCACCTCTCCCCTCAGCCTGGCGCTGCTTCAAGCCAGCTTATCTGCTCCCCAAAGCTGCGAGGGTGTCCAGGCAGTCAAATCGATGGCAAAAAAAATCCCCTCCTTTTCCTCCACCAGAACTGTTACTCTCTCAGAGAGTGCTCCCTCTCCTTGGCCCTGTGGGGCCCAGGGCTTATCCCTGGGCAGCTAGGCAAATCAACTACCTCAGCAGATTCACCCCTCCCATCCACTGGGTGCCTATTCACTGTAGCTGTTTTGTACGCCCAAGGAGCAAGGGCTCCAGGCAGCCAAATCCCGAGAAAATAAAGCTCTCTTGCCCCTTTGCCTAAGCAGCCCCCCTCTCAGAGAACGCCCCCTCGCACCAGGCCCTGTCACCCAGTTACCGGGTGGGAGTCATGGCTCCAACTGGCTTTTTGTTTTTGACTATGGGTGGGGCTCAGCTGACTGTATTAACCACCGCAGGCAGGCTTAAAACTCATGAATCTCTACCATTCAGTCCATGCCATTGATCTGCCCAGATAGATGTCCCAAGCTTCTCACTCCCACGGCCCACAGAAAAGACACCTAGGCAGGACCCCATCAACAATCTGCCGTACTCTGAGAGGTCTCCACGAGTGCCCTCCTAAACCAATGCCATCTTGCCTGAATCAGTATTAATTCACTTTTTTCTAGGAAAGAATTATGTTCCCTCTAGAGTCTTAATTGTTTTTCCTAAGCGGAATGAAGGCTTAATATAAATTATAGAATATTTTCCAATATGAACTCTCTATTTAAATGAGCTTCATGTTTTTCATTACTGATGCAGTTTTGTTACTCAGGTCATTTTACTTTCATCTTGATGAAACCTTGTATTGGTAATTAAATATCTGAAACTGAGAAGCAAGAAAATAATGGTATTTGTTGAAACCAAATACTAATTAGGTAAGATAAAGTATATGTTTTAAATAATATTAGAATGGGTGGCTAAATATATAAAATTGTTACAGTCTGAAAAAAATATTTATTCCATATGTTTTTGCAATACCTTTGTATGCAAATTTTTGCTGTATCTAAAGCAATATTCTGACATGTATCTGATTTATATTTCATGCTTGAGTTTTATTTCCAAGATAATAATAGTCAGTGATGACATCACAAAGTGGCAGAGAGATTGGATCCTAAAAGAGCTTATTAGATTCCTCTAGTTTACCATTTATTAGTCCAATGAAATTAAACAGGAAGTTAAAAAAAAAACTCTCTTCATTAGCAATTATTTTAAGAAATTATAAAAAAGCTTATTTTACAAAGAAATTTTAAAGATAACATTTCCTTGTTATTGATGTATTAAACAATTTATAAATTGTGAATTATCTTTTTTTGAGATGGGAAATACCACTGGTTAATGAAATGTTTATTTAATAATGAGTGAAGTCTTATCAAAAGTGTTCTATTTGGAATGAGAGCTTGACTATTTTCTATTCTATATACACAATGAAAGATCAGAATAAAATAACTGATTTGTTTATTACAAAATGCCAAATGTTGGGGGTTATAAAAAAATTGCTGATTTGAATTATGTGACCCAGATAATGGATGCAAAATTGAAGTATTAGTGTCAGCAAAGAATAAGCTAAAGCAATTTCCCATTGGTTGAATCCTTTAATAATTATCATTAATGATTTACTAGTTAGACCTTAATTCCTTAAAACAGAATTTTACAGTTGGAAGGGACCTCAGAAATCATCTAATCCAATTCCTTATTTTACAGATGAGAAACCCAAAGCTAAGAGAAGTTATGTATGGCAAAATAAATTTGTTTGAATTAAAAAAAATCCTGAGTTAGAAGAAATAAAGATCATCATCAAGGCAAGAAGCTCCTCTTACTATCTAATGCATAGCAATGCTTTTAATAGAAATTACCCAGAAAGCTTTTAAATATAATTTCCCTTTGGAGGAGAGGAGGTTAAATGTTTTGTGGCAATATTTAATTTTTTCTCTGATTAAAGTACACATTTATCTTGTAATAAAGGATAATCACCATTAATAGCTCAGTATATCTCCTTCATATTTTTCTATGCAAATACAAAAATAAGCACTATTTACTTGTAAAATGGAATTTGACAATTATTTGAAAATTATTCATTAAAAAACAATCGCAAAGATTATACTAAAAGCCATTGTTAACACTTAGGTTAAAATAGCCAGAAAAAACTGCTATGTACAATGGGGGAAACATAAAGAAATTGAGAGGTGAATAATTTTCTTGTATGTTTGTTTGACTATTTATTATTATTATTGAAGTAATAAAAACACTCTAATAATGATTGAAGTGATGAAGGCAGAACTATGTGATTACAGGAAATAACATTTATTGTACACTTTAGATGAATTATATGTTTATTAATATGTGTTAATAAAATTGATTCTTTAAAAAATAACAGGAAGATCAGGAATGCAGATTCCCTACCTAGAATGTGGTGCTGCAATGATTTTCAGGAGCTAGTTGGACAGCATAATAGCCATGGGATACAAAGTGCCAGGAGGTAAACTGTAACTAGTGAACGTGTCCATGGTACCAACAGTGGTGTAGAGGAACAGGATCTCTGCTTAACATTTACTTTCACTCTATAACATAAACACATCAGTCAGGAGCCTAAATGTGGGATGGTGTGGAGCATAAAGAGAAAAGCAGAGGGAAATGTTAAGATGACACATGCTGAGTCTGCCTAGAACTTAAAACTAGACTCATTTTCAAAACCAAGTTCTCTTGTCTTGAAATTAAGGTTAATCTTGAGTATTGGCTGTCAGTGGTGGCCCTCTCCTTTTGAAAACCAAGGTCTCTTGTCTTCTTGAAATTAAGATTAATCTTGAGTATATGACATAGATGCTTGTGTTAGTGGAAGGAGGTGTTTTGGTGATCAGTGCCTTTCTGATCATATTTATTTCTTATATCTACATCATATCTTCCATCCTAAAGATCAAGTCAGCAGAAGGGAAGGACAAATCCTTCTCCACATGTGCTTTCAACCTCCTTGTGGTATGTCTATTTTATAGCACAGCAATACTTACATATATCCACACCTCCTCTGGTCAACACTCCCCAGCCAGAGACAGTCTCATCTCAATGCTGTATGGGTTTATCACTCCAATGTTAAATCCCATCATCTACAACTTGAGAAACACAGAAGTTAAAGGAGCACTCTGAAAGCTTTTGTGTCATAAAACATGTTTATAGCTCACATAATATTGACAAATTTAATTATCACTCTAGTTAGATTGTATTAATGGGAAGAATTGAAATAATTCATAGAAAAATAACTAAATCTATATATCTATCTATATAATTTAGACACACGTATTTTCAGAAATTACACACTCATGAGCATACACACACATACATATATATATATATATAGAATTATGCATATCTGTATCCGTTGGGATCATAAAAACTTATCATCCAAATATAGACATTTTTGAGAGTAAAACAGAGACTAAATAATTTTACTAGTGTAAGTGGTATATACTAAACCTATCTTACATAAATTGGATTCTGTGGCCATGTAACCTATGTCCATATTCAATGGCAGAGATATACCTATATCTATATTCATCTTTATCTATATCCATCATCTATAATTATATCTGTATATGATTATCTTATTTTTATATCAAACTACCTGTAGATATTCCTGTTCTTTACCTTAATTAACTCCCTGCTTATCCTCATGAGCCTTCTTACTATATTGTTGCATTCTTCCCTTCTTCATATTTACTTTCCACTTATTCTATATTTCTCCACTTTTCTCCTTTTCCTGTGACCATATCTATTCTGTTTCTACCTGTCCTTCCAAGTATAGCACCTACTTTTCTGCATATCTAATCTTAGATATCTAAATAATTTGGTTTATTACCAGCATCCTAACCTTAACATGTACAAAACTGAAAGTATCATCTTCTACCACATTCATACTTGGACATGTGTTCTAATTGGATAACAAAATTTTTATCAATTTTCCTATGTATTCAGATTAAAATTGCCAAAAATAAGTTTTGATCTTTCTTGAATCTCATCATGTACATTCTGTGTGAATATAGAGTTGTCATTTCTGAGCATGTGTAACTCACCATTCTCACATCCACTATTCATTTCATGTTCCCTTTACCTTCAGCAAGTACCTCAATTGGCCATGGTTCTTTGCCTGGTGGTATGAACCAAACCTTCATTCTTGAAGATTCTTGACCATGGTTAGCTCTGCCAAGATTGGGTTGTTGTAGTTTTACACAGAATTTAATCACAAGGCAGGGCAGTAATAAAAGATGCCCTAGGGGATCTCCTGTACTCCACCCAAACCAACACACTGATAATTAAAGTCCATGAAATGCCCTTGCATTATAATTAGCCCAGTACTTTCTTAACCAACCAACTGGGCAAAATTACCTGGACAAGTTGACACATTAGCATAAACAACACAGCTACCTAAAAAGGTGATCTTCTAGGCTGGACCTTGTGGTTATGGCCCAGCTGGACTACCAATGCCCAGTTAGGAATGTGTAACATCCTTGGCAGTTTGCTGCTTACTTTGGCCCACCAACATGATGTCATCAATATAATGGACCATGTGGAGTTCTCTGCATAAAAGTGACTTACTCAATTTCTGTCGTATTTTTTGGTAGTAGAGAAAGGGGGCAGTTTTAATACCCCTGTGGCAATACAGTGATGATATGATCTAAGCCTTGACACTGGAAAGCAAATTTTTTCCTGGTCTTCTTCCTGCAGTGACATGGAGAAAAAAATGCATCCACTTGGTCAACAAAACTTACCAAACACTGGTGGAGGCCATAATGTCTTCCATGAGCATCACAATGTCTGGAACCATAAGTGCCAAAGAGGGCATTTCTGCATTCAAGGTCTGGTAGTCTATAGTCAACCAATAGCCATTTGCTTGTCTCACCAGCCAAACTGGACTATCATAGGCATCAATGGTGGAGCAGAGGACAAGCTTCAGATAGAAGGTCCTTTATGAATGCAACAGTGTTATTTTCCCCAACAGGAAACAGTATTGTTATTATTGAACAATGCAACACGGAGGTGGGAACCTAGGGTTGCTTGGTCTCTCACTTGCCTAAACATCATTGCCAGAATTTGTTGGGATTAGGGAAAGAGTCCGGGGATCTTGAGGTTACACTGTCATCTCTTCTTTCCCAACTCCTAAACTCTTCCTCCCTTAATTCAACTAACTAAGAGATTTTGAAGGATAGTGTTGGGTATGAGGCAGCCAAGTCTCATCCATTCATCCTGGTCATTCAGGGTGATAGTGGTACTTTCAACATAAGTTTGGAAAGCCACAGAAGGAGATCTTCTTCAGGCCTCTATCCATACCTATCTTTCACAATCCATATCTTCTTCTCCATAAAAGTATATACATTTTTTTTCATCCCTGAGCCCCCAACTTCAAGTATAGTAGTCTCCAGAATACTGATTGGCCTTACACTAATCTCAAGATCAGCCTGGGTTGTGTGATTGCAGGTATGCCTGGTTCCAAAATAAAAATAGATATAAAAAACCATGAGCCAGTGGAAAGTATGCTGGGCAGTAGTTTCCCAACTTGATTAATCTCAATGTGGAATAAGCTAGCCATCTCCCAAACATTCATTGGGGGTGGCTAAAAATCTCGTTTATTGCTGGCATTCCTTCATTGGATGGGGACAGTAAACCTCAGTATCTCAGGTTGTGCTGGGATGGTAACTTTACCCATCCCATTCAGGTATCCATTCAGTTTGGTAACTATATCTGAGATGGTAGGGAGGTGGTGACCCTTCAGTTTATGCCAAAAAGCCATGCATCCTAAGTTGCCCAAGATACTCTTGCACAAACAGAAGTAAAAAGCAATGAAAAGAATGTCCAACAACCATCTTATTCCATACTTAACTGTCCATGATGCTCGCTGTGCCAAAATTCTGTGGAATGAATTTTTATACAGTATATAATGAGAACTCAGGAATGGGCACAACAGACATTCTCAACAAAGGACCTCTTTAAAATTTACATAGCACAATGAGTCCAAAAAAGTGGAGAAGAGACCCATTGAAATTGGTACTTGGTATGCCAAGGGGTCCAACTGCACATGTCAAGGTCTGTAAATGGAGGCTCCCCATGCCCCATTTCATATCAGTGAGGAGAGACGACTATGCTGCCCAATAGTGGGTATTTTTGCATCCCAGGGAGAAGAGGCATGCCACGGAGAGATCCCACCCTGTAAGCAGCTGAAACTGCTTGTTCTTGATTTTGGATTTAAGGTAGGTTCATCTCCCTCTGGCTGCAGAATGAGGACACATTGAAATATCTTCACAAAATAGAAAAGGAGGGGGTATATGCAAGGGCTGGGAGATGGCCACTATGTTTGTTTGTGAATTTCCCCACAAGTTCTTCCAAATAATTGAACAAGTGGAAATATTCCCTAAGGTATTCTATCAGGCCAACATCACCAAATTAGCAAAACCATATAAAGGGATCATAAGAAAAAAAAATTACAGACTAATGCCCTTATGAATATAGATATAAAAATCCTCCACAATGCTAGTAAGCCAAATTGAACAGCACATCAAAATATTTATATTCAATGATCAAATGGAATTTATCAGTTATGCAAAGGTGATTCAACATGAGAAAATAATTCATATATTATAGCACTTTAATAGAATGAAGAAAAAAATAACACATGATAATCTCATAAATCTCAGCCACTCAAATGTCAAACTTCCCAAACATTTAAAAAAAAAAGCATATATGAAAAAACATACAGCTAACTTCCTACATAACTGTGAAAGAAAATGTTTTCCCTCTAATATCAGGGACAAGACAGGGATGTCCACTGTCACCACTGTTATTCAACATTTTAATGGAAGTTCTTGTCAGAGTAATTAGATAGTTAGGCAAGAAAAAGAGATAAAGGACATCTAAATTGGGAAAGAAGAGGTAACACTTTCTCTGTATGTAGATGATATGATCCTATATACAGCAAATACTGAAAAATCTACAACAGAGCTCCTGGAGCTAATAACTGAATTCAGCAAAGTAGCATGGTACAATAACAACACCCAGAAATCAGTAGTATTTCTATACAATAGTAATTAACAATGTTAGTAAAATATCAAGAAAATAATTTCAGTTACAGTAGCAAGTAAAAGAATAAATATAAGCAAAGATGTAAAGGAATTGGTCACAGATATCTACAAAATACTGCAAAAAGAAATCAAAGAAGACATAAATAAATGGAAGGATATTCTGTGTTCATGGACTGGAAGACTAAATATTATTAAGATGTCAATAGAACTCAAATCAATTTATAGATTCAACACAATTCCAATAAAATTTTCAACAATCATCTCTGTATAAATAGAAAGCCAATCATCAAATTTATATGGAAGGATAAAGGGAGCCAAATATCCAAAGCCATCTTGAAAAATAAGAATGAATTTGGAGGACTCACACTTCCTGATCTTGAAACTTATCACGAAATCCAGTAATTAAAACAGCATTGTACTGGCATATGGACAGATATAAAGATTGATGGAATAAAATTGAGAGCTCAGATATCAACTCTCAAATTTATGGCCAACTGATTTTACAAAGTGGCAAAGACCACTCACTTGAGATAAATAGTCTCTTCAACAAATGGTGTTTGAAAACTGGACCTCTATATGGAAAAAAAAAAGGAGACCGCTACCCCTAACCAAAAACGAAATATCAACTACTATATCAGTGACATAAATAAAGGAACTGTGAGTGTAAAACTCCAAGAAGAAAATGTAGAAACACCTTCTGGACTTTTTTTAAAGAAGTGGTTTCTTAGAATTTACACCCAAAACACAAGCAACAGAAGGATAAATAGATAAATGGGACTACATCAAAATTAAAAAATTTTGTCCCTCATATGAATTTATTCTGAAAATAAAATGACAACTTATACAATGGAAGGAAATATTTGGAAACCACATCCCCAATTTTAAAAGTTTAATATTCATAATATATAAAGGACTCTTTCAACTTAACAACAAAAGAAAACCCAATTTTAAAATGTGCAAAGACTTGAAGGTACATCTCTCTAAAAATGATACAAAAATGGCAAGAAACCATATGAAAAGATACTCAGCATCATTAAACATCATGAAAATGCAAATAAAAACCACTATAAGATAACATTTCATACCCATTAGAATTTACTCCTATTGAAAACATGGAAAGGGAAGGCAAGTGAAAGTGGATTCCCACATGGGAGGTCCCAGATTCAGTTCCCAGTGATTCCTAAAGAATAAACAAACCAAAAAAAAAAAAAAAAAAAACATAATAAAAAAACAACTCAGGGTTGCCAAAAAAGAAAACATGGAAAATAACAAGTGTTGGAGAAGATGCAGGGAAAT